>PVJA010018406.1:0-40081 GCA_004027025.1 Myocastor coypus | reverse complement strand
AAAAAAAAAAAAAAAAAAAAAAAAAAAAAAAAAAAAAAAAAAACCTAAAGAATTTCATGATGACAGAGCCAATCCTACACAGATTACTAAAAGATATTCTAGAGAGGGACCAAAATCACCAGAACTCTAGGAATGAAAAAAGAAAGAACCTATCAAATAGGGCAAACAATTAAACACAGGAAAAAAAGGGGTACACAACAGCAGGTTAATAGCATGTCAATCATAAGTCAATACATCTAATTATAACCATCAATATACATGGACTCAATTCACCAATTAAAAGAAATAGACTGGCACAGTGAATTAGGAAGCAGAACCCAACACTATGCTGTATGCAAGAAACACACTTAACTCATGAAAAATTCATTGGCTGAAAGTCAAACAATGGAAAACAATACCATATACGCCAGCACCTCACAAAAAAGTGGAGATAGCAAGCCTTTTTGTAGACAGTCTACACTTCAAACCAAGAATGATAAAATAAAATAAAGAAAGCCACTACATACTGGTTAGGGGAAAAATTCAAGATGAAGAGGTAGCACTCATAAATATGTATGCACCAAATACAGGAGCACCCAACTATGTAAGATAATGTTTATGGACATGAAAAGTCTAATATCCAATACCACAATCTTAACAGGAGACCTTAAAACCCCCTTATCACAAAAAGATAGGTCAAACAGACAAAAATTAGCAAAGAAGTAGCAGAACTGAACCAGAACTTGGAACAAATGGACTTAGTGGGCATGTGCAATGTGTTCCATCTACTCAACTACATCTGAATACACAATTTTTTTCAGCTGCACATGGACATTTTCTAAAATAGAACACATACTAGTCATAATTAAGTACATGGAAGAAAACAGAAATTATCCCATGCATACTATCTGACCACAGTATAATGAAACTGGAAATGAGAAAAGAAACCACAAAACCCCATAAATATATGGAAATGAAACACTACCCTCGTCAGCAACCAGTGGGTTACAGATGAAATTAAACAACATCTACAATTCAATGAAAATCCAAGCACAACTTTGCAATTTATGGGATGCAATGAAAGCAGTTCTTAGACGAAAATTTATAGCTGTGAACTCACACATTAGGAAAACAGAACAGGCACAAATGCTACACCTCAAAATATAGAAAAAAGTAGAGCAAGTCAAACTGAAAGCCCAAAGTTCTGGAATCATTAGCTAGAGCCATTAGACAAGAGAGAGAAATAAGAGGAATAAGAACAGGTAAAGAAGTTAAACTATCATTATTTGCAGATGACAATACTCTAATTGGACACCCAAAAACCACCACCAAGAAGCTACTAGAATTAATACACAAATTCACTAGCATAGCAGGATATAAAATCAATACCTCAAAGTCAATACTATTCCTCTACACAGATAATAAAACACTGAGAGAGAAATTAGAGAAACAATACCTTTTACAATAGCACCATGGATACATTGGAATTAACCTAACTAAAAATGTAAAACATCTATTCAATGAAAACTATAGTACCCTGAAAATAGAGATCATAGAGGATTTCAGAAAAAAGAAAGACATTCCATGCTCCTGGACAGGAAGAACCAATATTGTGAAAATGCCTATACTTCTAAAATGGTACAGATTTAATGCAATTCTATCAAAATACTACCAACATACCTCACACACCTAGAGGAATTATTCCTAAAATTTATTTGGAACCATAAAAAAACCTAGAATAGCAAAGGCAATCCTGGAAAACAAAGGCAAGGCAGGACACATTACAATCTTGGACTTGAAATTATATTACAAAGCTACCATGATAAAATCAGCATCGTATTGACAAAAAACCAACAACAACAACAACAACAAACAGACCTGAGGATAAATGGAATAGACTAGAAGATGCAGATACAACTACAAACACATTCAGCCCCATCTTACTGGAAGAAAGATAGTCTCTTTAGCAAATGATGCTGGAAAGGACTGATGAAATAGACCAGCGGATTAAAGTGCCTGAAAGCAGGCACAGGGGGCAGGGGCTTGATCCTTGGGCCTGCCATTCCAGCCCTGCCCCTGAGGCATGCTCAGATAGCAGTTGAGGCAGGTCGTGGTGGAGTGTGCCTGTAATTCCAACTCTTGGGAGGCTGTAAACAGGCACATCACTGTGAGCCTAATCTAGTAGCAAGACCCTCAATTACCTGTAGACCTGTCCCTAAAATTAAAAAAAAAAAAAAAAAAAAAAAAAGGGTGCTGGAAAAACTGGCTCTCTATAGGCCAAAAAGTAAAACTTGATCCAGGTCTATCTCCACACACTAAACTCAAGTCAAAATGGATTAAAGGTCTAAATGTTAAAACAGAAACAATAAGCTTCCTAGAAGAGGCAGTAGGTGGAAATCGTGAAGACATAGGGGTAGGCAAACAATTCATGAACAAAAATCAAACTGCACGGGAAATACTTAAAAGAACACCTGGGACCTCCTCTTGTTGAGAAGTTCTTACATGCCAACTTAAATTACTAACAGAGTGAAAAGACAACCCACAAATTGGGAAAAAAATCTTAACTAATAAACACTCAGACAAAGGTCTTCTATCTTGAATTTATAAAGAACTAAAAAACATTAGGGCCCCAAAATTCAAAGATCCGATCTAAAAATGGGCATATGAAATGAACACATATTTCTCAGAGGAAGAAATATAAGAAGCGAATAAATACATGAAAAAATGCTTCACATTACTAGCCATTCATGAAATGCAAATTACAACACTGAGATACCATCTCACCCCAGTAAGAATGGTTATCATAAAGAAATCAACGCACAACAAATGTTGGAGACACTGTGGGGATAAAGAAATCCTTCTCCACTGCTGATGGGAATGCAGAGTGATGCAACCATTAGGGAAATCAGTGTGGAGACTTCTTAAAAAACTAGGACAGCAAATCCCATTCAATCCAGTTATCCCCCTTCAGGGAATTTTCCCAAAAGAACTGAAAACATGCCATAGTGATATATGTGCATCTATGTTTATAGCAGCACAATTTGTGATAGCCAAATCTTGCAAATAACCAAAATGCCCATCACCTGACGAATAGATGAAAAAGATATAGTGTTTTTACACTTAGAAGTGAAATAAACCAGAACCACATGTGTAAATATCTTATTGTCTCCCTAGTGTAAGAACTAAAAAGAAGAAATAAAAATTTAAAAGTATAATACAGTTAAATGGAAAGCAAGAACTTAAGGATTAAACAACAAAGAGAGCAAAGAGAAAAGCTAGGAAATATGACAGGGGCAAAACCATATATTTATATAAACAGGAGGGTTAAGGCAATGGTCCTAAGAATCCCCATCAAGTTCTTGAAAATAGCAATTAGTGAGTGGAATTCCTACCCTAACTCTATATGCTGGTATCTGTGAGCTAAGCAACTACACTGAAGATAGCAATATGTAATACTAAACTCATGCTTGAAATACCTATCATTTTGGTCTTCTACATGTATACTGCTTCTAATGTCATCTTGATTATTGCTATACTTTAAATGTTTGTTAAAAAAAAAAGAAAGGCAATAAAAGAAAAGAGATAAGAAGAAAATGTCATAGGATTGTACTGCTACAGTGTTGCATATGGTTTGATTTCTAAATTTCTGTGTAAAAATGTGTAACTTTTTTTTCCCACATTCCATAGGGACTTAAAGTTTAGAATATCTATGGTAGTTGGAAAATAGCAGTTCCACATGTCTAAGATATTTGATATTCAGAGAGATAGTGATGCTAAGCCCAACTGCCTGTTACAGAGTAATAAAATCATTAAGCTTCTCTTCTAGATGTTTAACAACTAAATTTAGCAGACCAAAAATTAGAGAAATGGAGGAATTACAAGGATGGCCAATATGTTGGCCCTAGACCTTCAAGCTCAGTGAAAACTCAAAACATAAGAAAATCTGTGCTGTGACATCTTGTAATTCAGGAATGTTCCAAATTTTCTGATCAAGGAGATTATGGGACCACAAAGGAAAGTTATGGATGATATATAGTGTGCCTAAGGAGAGTTACCTAGAAAAAATTATCTCAGGCTTTCAAAGAGAGCAAATTGGTCAAGCAATGGCTGTGACTCATCCAGATGGTGGAAGGTGACAAAAAGATCTACAAGGTGCTCTACATGGTTCCTGCGGGGATTTGACTGGCCTTATCAGATACAAAAGTTCATTTTTTATATAGGTCTTGCTTTAACTTGGTCTTAACCATCTAGTAGAAAAGTGTAACCACAAGGTATAAAAAGTAAAGTTACATTAATATGCTGAGCTGTAAAAGGCTCAACAACTTCAGACAATTGTCAGTTCAGCTGATAACCCACTACCTGTTATGTACTATTGCACTACACTGGGTTATTTTGCTGAATTCAAGTACCTACAATATTTGAACTGTCATTAAGTATGAAAAGGTCAAGACTTCACCAAATACAGCTTCTTTAACAGCAATGGAACAGTCATCCCTGACAAAAGGAGGACACAAAGGACTGTTTTGTAGTGAAAAAAAAATTATAATAGGATATACAGCTACTTTTAGTTCAGTGAGGTTTGTAGTAATATTTAGACAAGATATCATGTCTGTATTTTGTCCTCTGAATAACCACTATGAAGACAATATGGAATGTATTATTGTAACTGTCCTACTAACCTTTTTTTTTTGTTTGTTTGTCTTTTTGAGACAGAGTCTTGCCCTACAGTTCAGGCTGGCCTTGAGCTCAGTTTTGTAGCCCAGGCTGGTCTCGAACTCTCACCAATCCTCCTGCCTCAGCCTCCTGAGTGCTGGAATTACAGGCATGCGCTACCACGCTACTAACCTATTTTGAATCTGTTTCATTGCTATTTCTTCTCATTAAAATGAATAAAAAAATAAAATGTTAAAAGTCCATCTGACAGAAAAACTCACTCTGCTTTTAGGCACAAATTATGACTTAAGTAAAGTTTAAAGGTTAAAAAAATTACAAGAGGAAATGACAGTGGCTATGATCACCAATTTTAAGGCAAACAGCAATCATTAAAAGGGGAAAGAAGCAAACCCTGGACATCGTTTACTCTAGCTGGGCACACAAAGCAACTTGGTTGTTGCACACTGGGATAGTTTAGATCTCAGGCCTCTGAAAACTATCACACCCAGAGGCTGGGCTTCTGGAAGGTGCGCAGATCTTGGGGCACTATGTTCCTTAGTCTTCTGACCAGCTCAGGACTGGCTGTGCTGTCCAGGACTGGGGCCTGTCTGGAAGAGGCGAGTCCCTGGGAATGTGTACCACTTACTTATTTCTTTTGTGGTACTGGGGAGTCAGTGGGAGTGTGATGTGGAAGGAGCATCGTCCCAATTCCTCCCTTCCTCTCTGGCTCATGGCCTCCATGACCAGCCAATTCTCCTCTGCCAGGCCCTCTACGACACCATTTGTACATTGAGCCAAGAAAGCATGGAATGAATCTGCTGAAACCATGAGCCAGAATACCCCCCCCCCCTAAGCTGTGTACATTGGGCACTGTGTCCAAGGAACAAGAAAACTGACTATCATACATACCTGTTGTATAAGAAGTAGAAACTCAGGGTTCAGATACATCTTGGCTTACAGAATGATGGCCACAGATTAAATTTCTTATTCTTTATAAATATCCTCAGATTTTCCAGTGTAGTTTGTAGAAGATGTCCGCAGTGACGAAGTAAAAAAAGATGTACTACAGTCGTGTACTGAAAACAATGCATTACTGTTGGGCTTCACAGAACCTCATTAGGTTAACAGACACTGTGACTCCTCAGTAGGATCTTCTTCTCTTCAAATCGTGAAGCATCTTAATGGTAGTTTAATTAAAAGCACACACACACACACACACACACCATTTTTTTTTTTTTTTTAAAGGCAAGAATCCATTAAAGAAAAAATTAGAAAGGAGCTAAGAGAATGTTTCATTAGCTGGGTTAGGGTAACCTAGAAATCTGAAAATATACAACTTCATTTCTTAAAATGTTTCCCATGATAATAATGTCTATATCCCCACCCCCTTTTTTTCTTTTGCTGTACTGATAATTGAACTTGGGACTGTGCATTTGCCAGGCCAGTGCTTATACTGCTGAGCTATCTCCTTAGCCCCAATAATAAAATCTTATAGGGTCTTCTGGTTATTTGGTGAGTACTTGTGATGGTCACCTGAATTTATTGAGCTTTCTTTTTTTTTTTTTTTTTTTTTTTCCCCCAGCCAGGATCCTGCTATGCAGTTTAGGGTGGAATTGAAATGACTTTGCAGTGCAGGCTGGCCTTTAGCTTACTTAGCAGTCCTCCTGCCTCAGCCTCCCAAGTGCTGGGATTACAGGTGTGTACCATCACACCCAGCCTGTGCTTTTCTAAAAGAGAAATGAATTCACATAAACACTACATTTCATAAAGCCTTTTTAGAGACAGGTGATAAACTTGTTTCTCATGTGAATTTTTACATTTTTTACATTTTTCAAGTCAAGATTATATGAACACTGGGCACTGTGTAATGTATGTAATGTATAAATAATTCATTATTTAGATATAAAAGTTTAAAAAAATAAGCCAAGGTTATGTAGAGTATCTGATTTTGTTTAATCTGAACAGAAAATAGGTACACAATTTTGCCAGAGAGAAGTGATAAAAACTGAATGTTATATGTTATAGAATCAGTACAATGACTTTACTTCGGTAGCCAGTGATTCTTAGTTAATTCTGCAAAAACAAAACCAGTTATGCAGAAATAAGAATATAAAATGCCCCTTTCTGGATCCCAGCTGAATAAAACTGATTTTCTATCTAACTTACTGATTATATTCTGATTCAGTTCTCCTTGTGAAAAAAAAAAAAAAAAAAACATGCAGTCACTGATGATTGTTTGGTAAGCTGAAAATGATTTTTTTTTTTTTTTCCTGTTGGCTCAACATCATAACCCAAATATGAAAAGTTATTCAAGATTCACAGAGATAAATCAGTGCCTCAGCAACATAATTTACCCATGTGCCTAATACTTTTTAACATTTTAAAAAACATATAATCACAATCAAAGACAGCAATCACACCACATACCCGGTACAGTGTTTCATGTAGTGCTTTACTATGGCTTGTCTGGAGCTTAAACCATACCACCAACACATTTCTAATGGAGGAGCTTCTGACACACAGAACTCTGTCGAGTCCTTTTACAAATCTAAAACACTCATAAGACTGTGACTCTGTACTCCAAACCTGGGGAAGCCTAGGTGTGATATGAAGTATCCATCCCTTCTAAGCAGGACTGCACATATACTTTCATTACATCACCACAGAGAATCCGCAAAACAATTCAACCCTGCTGACTGAGAAGAGCATATTTATTATTCAGCTAAGAAGATCCAAATGACTTTCCTGGAGTCAAATGCACCCCAAGGCATATGTAAGGAATGAGTAAAACTGCAGCAGCAAAAGAAATAGGCTACTGCGTACCAAATGTTATTAGGCAAAGATGTTATACAGTCTAACACTAGATTATGATTTGTTTGGTTCCCACTACCATGGAACACAAGAAAATGAACCTCTAGACTGTTTTGTTAGAACAGAACAAGTGATAACCCCAGTTTTAAATAGGGTTCTTCATTGAAGGAAAAGATAAAGCCACAGAAGTCAAATAAGCTGACTTCAAATGGTTTACATCCCAGGATGAATCATGTTACATTGATTTAAGCCCAATTTAATTTAGGCAGGTTTTTAACCACAAGAATAAGGACATTCTTAGTACATATTAATAATTAAACCAACATATACACAATTAGCAATATCCTATATAATAGTAAATGTTTTAACATGCTCTCAATTATTTAGTTAATTTTTGTTTTTTAAAAAAGTTCATTTTTTTTTTTTTAAAATGTACTTTGTATTTCTAAGTGTATTCTTCTATTTTATTTCATTGAAGAAAGTACAGTTCTCTGGATTTCTCTAAGAGCCAAACTCAACTGTATCTTCTGTGATCTGTTTGAATTCGTAATTGCCTCTGCCATCCATATGCAGGTAGTACTATGGGAAGGGAGAAAAAAGTCGTTAGGCATTATCTTAGTATTTCCCTTTACATGAATGATATACCGGCTTTCTTGTTCTTTTTAGAGAACCAAATCCATATGCATCCCACAAGTTAGAATGCTTCTGTTAATCCTAGAGCCAACAATCTGAGCTACGAGTAGGTAGACCTGAGCTAAATCTTGGAAAGTTCAATATGCCAGACTAGATTAGTCAATTTTTTTTTTCTTTTGGTGGTACCAGGGATCAAACTCAGGACGTTGCTCCTGCCAGGCAAGCACTTATTCCACTGAGCTATCCCCCAGCCCCATCAGTCAGTTGAGACACTCTAATAGGTTTTTTTTTTTCCCCCACTAAAATAAGAAAAAGAACTACTGTATTAGTATAACCTACTCTGAAGACAACTGGGACAGTAGTTACGAGCCTTGCTTTTATTTAGTGACTTTATTGGCATAAGACTTAATGTTTTTCCATTTTCTATATCACTATTTCTTAGCTATTCTGGCCCTTAATATTCTAGTTCTTTGTCCCCTCACATCATTAGCTTGGTGGTTACCTTTCACATCATTAGCTTGGTGGTTACCTTGCTGTGTGTTTATGCCTTTAAAAGAGTAATGGTGAAAGCTAAGGCCTTTCGCTGTCCCATAACTGTAATGTTTATCAATGTCCAAGAACATAAAGACTTGGACATTTTAAACTTCTGTGATGTCTAGTTATTCAATTTCTCACTCAATTCATGAATAATGAACAAATATAATATGCCACAAAATAATAAAAGTTATTTTTAAAAGCCATGGCTTTATGAAGTATTTCATACAGACAGACTTTCTCTGATTGTCAGGATAGTTCAGGAGACAGAGGAACAAGCATCAACCATTGCATTACAAAAGAAGCCTACCACTTGTATACCATCATCTAAATCATAGGGCTCTGGAAGGTAGAGACGGTAATCTGCATCTGCCTGTCCCCCTCAAAAAAGGATCAGGCATGTATGCTATAGGAATACCATCACTGTTGTTCTAATGTTCTTTAAACCTTCTCTTTTACGTAAAATTTCTATATTATTTAGGAAGGGAGTCAAGAAAGGACACCAGACAAAAATAGGGAGGAAGGGAGGGAGGGAGGGAGGGAGGGAGGGAAGGGGCAGAGGAGGGAAGGGTAAAGTGAATTAAACTGAGTTTACTTTCAGATTTTAAACATTCTACATGAGGGTAAAATAACTGCCATACTGAGAATGGCACAGCTAGAGCCTCAGAAGAACTAAAACTTCTGTCCAGCTGGCTCTATAATGTCTTTGTACTTACGTGGCTGCCTAATGAGCCCTACCTTATACACGGCTGTGGCAAACACAGCTACTCAATTTTCCCTTTGTTGTGCTGACTGCTACTGAAACATCCCTACACTTTGCCATTCTCCTCGGGACTTTACTCCCTGTGCCAATACAGACAAAGAAAAGTTTACTTAAGTTATATCATGACAATATAAGGCAAATCTTATCAATTACCCAATGGTCATTTATAAAATTATAGAACCATGTCTGCCACATAACTTCAGACTGTTTACATGAATTGTAGCAGTCAGCACTGACAAATATGTTTAAGAAAGTTCTACTGTATTTTTAAAAAACTAATTTCACTTTTTCCCTTAAGGTATATGTTTATAACAAACTATTTACCATGAAAGCTATATCACAGTTAGTCACTTGAATTCATACATTTAATAAAACAAACTTGTACCAGACAATACACAAAAGAAGTACAAACCTCATGGTGTTTCCAAAGAGATTTTCTGTGTGACACAGTGAAGAGGGTGATGCCGACCTATTGCAAGGCAAACAGTTTAGGTTTATACCAAGAATCAGTCAAAATCAAAATTGCATATGTATACTAAGCTGCTAAAAAAGCTGCCTTCAGGCCTGAATGTCATAGTCAAAAAATAATTACAACTTGTGACAAATGTTTCTGATAATGGAAAGAATGGGCCACTGACCACATATCAAAAACTAATGGGTACTACTATTGAGTTTACTGTTTTGGAGAAAACAAAAAATACTTCCCACTTATGGTAAAAATGCATGAAAAGATAATCCAAGTACAATAAAAATAACTAAAGGATGGGGGCCTGGTGGGATGGCTCAGTGGTTTAAAGCCCCTGCTTGGGGAAGCTTGGGTGGCTTCAAGGACCGCGGTTCGATCCCCGGCACCACATGCTGCGCCAGCCCTGACCTTGGGGTGGGCTGAGCCGGCCATAAAAAATGAGTGAATAAACAAACAAAGGTTCTGAAACAAGAATGAAAATAATAAATAAAATAAAATAAAAATTAAAAAAAAAATAACTAAAGGACAAAATGAGGAAATTGCCATTATACTATTTATGGTCAACTTGCTTCTCAAATAGGCCACAACAGCCTACTGGCAGGTCTTGTTTTCAAATGTGTTCCAGAATTTAGACCTTGGAAAGTTTATTCAACATCTGAAGATTCAGTAGCAAAATTCTGGAATTAAACCAAGAATGTTTCTGCAGCAACATACATGGACTCTGACATTAAGGGAGACAAATACAGAGTTTCAGTATCTTCTGTTAGGTCAGCTCTTATGATCCAATAAGATTGTTACAAAATTAAGAAAATCTTTTGGTTTTATGGGCTTTCTAGGTTTCAGATTGCAAATAATGGTTTCTAGTTCTGCACTTTAAAGTTTCAGGTAGTTGCTCTGAGTCAGTGGCTGTCAACCAACAGGAGACTTTGTCCCTCAGAGTATATTTGGCAATGTTGTCACAACTAAGAGCATTACTGCTATCAAGCATGTGGAGCCTGGAGACGCTGCCAAACAGACTACTCTGGACAGGACAACCCCACCACTGCGCACCTAAGAATTACCCAGCCAGAACGTCAACAGTGTTGACTGCCAGGGACCCTGCTCCACATCGCTGTTTCTCAAGACTGTCAAATGCATGCTCAGGGTGTGCGGCAGACACTATGCTTTTTTTTTTTTTTTTTGGCAGAACCAGGGATTGAACTCAGGACCCTGAGCTTGCCAGGTAAGCACTTATTCTACTGAGCTATCTCCCCAGCCCTTCTACCATGATTTCTGAATTTTATTTTTATTTTGATAATTTTTAAAAAATTAGCCTAAGCATTAGTAGTCAAATCTATGCCTGTACCTGCACTTTCACTGGCACAAAATGTACCACTTAAAACTTGTAATGTGTTGTAAATCTGGTTTCCTTGTGAAAACTGGTTAGGAACTGCACAGTAACATATTGCAAGCATTAATAAGATATACACTTCAACTGTACAACAGTGATCTGAGTTTTGAAAGCTCATTACTTTTCAGCTCACGCTTCTAAATTAACTGAATTAGATCTCTGATATTAATGTAAGCATTTTACATATTAGAATTACTTACATCAAAACACAAAAGTAAACTGTAAGATCTTTGCTTCAGATCTTATCTTTCCATATTTAAATCCCATGCCAGTGGCTTAGTTTAAGCAATAGGGCATCATATAGGTCTCTTTAATACTACAAATTCTAAATTGTGGGAATGAGTGGTTCCTGGGGTCTAACCCAAGGCTTTCACACTGAGCTACATCCCTGGTCCCTTTCATTTATTTATTTTCATTTTGAGACACAGTCTTACTAAACTGTTCCATTGCCCAGGCTGGTCTCGCAGAGTGCTGATTACATGCCTGTGCCATCATGCCTGGATTATAAAGAGAATTTGTACTTTTTGCAGCACTAAGTATTATTATACCCAGGGCCTTACATGCTGGGTAAGTGCCCTATCAGTCTGCTCAATTCCCAATCCCTAAATTGTGTTCTAAGTTTCGTTTGCATTTAATTTATAAATGTACACTGGCTTTGTAGATATACAAGAGCTTTAAGTTCAAGGAATTCACACCTCATTTTCTGTTTGTTTATATTTAAGTGCTACTAAAGTATTATAATTTATATTGTCACTGGGAGTTCCATCTTACATTTTCTTACTTTAAATGAAATCTGTGTTTACAGATTTTATAGAATTTTATGTACAGCCTAAACACCTATGTGATCAGAAGTAAGGTGAATATCTACTAACGTATTACAGTGAAAAACACACTATCATTAATCCGCATCAAAATACTAGCCCTCACTTTGAACACACTTGGCCCATTGTTCTCGCCACTTTCTGAAGCAGTTCTGGAAGTACTTTCATGGCTTTCATTGTGCCTCAATATCCAGAATGGATTTCAAAATGCTTATGCTGTATGCTCATTTCGACCTTGGGAAACAGCTAGAATTTGCAGTGCCAGATCCACAGGATTAGAGGGGTTAAGATACACTGTAATATTTTTATTTGACAAAAACTGCTATAACCATTGTGATGATTCAGGACACTGATATAGCCATGAAAGAACAGTTATGAAAGATGACTTTCCAAACTGCTTCACGGAGCAGCAAGATTGATGGAATAACTGGTTACAGTGATGGGAGGTATTCTGTGGAAAGTTAGTGGCAATATGTCCTCTACTTAAATAAATTTCATTTTTAAACATTTATATGTTCTGATCACATCTTATACAAGGAAATAACATTTCAAAATTACTGGTGAAGTTGATTAAATACAGATGACATGATTTTATAAATAAGGGACTTCTATAAACACCTCTAGTGCCTGTAAAACTTAAAACCAAAATGAGGGGCCAGTGACATAGCTGAGCGGTCTAAAGCGCCTGCATAGGCAAGGTTAGTCAACCGCAGAGACCGTGGTTCAATCCCTGGCACCACATGATGTGCCAGCCCCACCCCAAGGCAGGCTGAGTCAGCTATAACATAAAGTTTAAAACATAAAATAAAAACAAAATGAAAGTAAAGGCCATTGGTCAGGTCCACTCTTAAAAAACAAAACAAAAATAAAAAAAAAAAAGGATGAGCCAAATATATTCTTTTGTCCTTGTACCAGAGCTTTTTGCTTTTATGTGCATTTAGTATTGTCTGGGAATTTGCTCATGCACAGATTCTAATTTAGCAGGACCTGGAGCCTAAGCATCTTTAACAAGCTTCTGGAGTCATGCTCGTGAGGCTGGTTTGTCACCACACTCCAAGTTAGGAGCTCATTTCATATATACATTATGCAGCATGCACACATATGAACCACGACCTTTTATATTTACTGCAAACTTCCCTCAAAAGTATAAACTATTAAAACATTCCTGTACCTAAATGACTAGATTTCTTGTTCTCAAAATTTAACAAGAGTATATATAGACTTAGGGGCTGGGGAGATAGCTCTGTGGCACAAGTGCCTGTCTAGCAAGTACAAGGTTGTGAGGTCAAACCCTGGTCCCGCCAAAAAAAAAAAAAAAAAAAAAAAAAAAAAAAAAAAAAAAAAAAAAAAAAAAAATAAAAAAAAAAAAAAAAAAAAAAAAAAAAAAAAAAAAAAAAAAAAAAAAAAAAAAAAAAAAAAAAAAAAAAGTATATATAGACTATAGTGACACTCTCTTAACTAAAAAAAAAAAAATAATAATAATAAACAAATAAAGCAATTGAGACCAGTGAACACATTTCTGAGAATGTCAGTGGAGGCAGCAGCACACTTGTCTGTTAAAAGAAGTTTGATAAAATATTGCCCAGGTCAAAGACTATAATGGATATTTTTTAAAAAATGTATTTAGTGCAGGGTCTATAGCATTTCACTACACAGATCAGACTTGCAGTGATCCTTTTGCTTTCAGTCTTCCAAGGGCTGGGATTACAGGCGCACACTACTATGTCTAGTCTTACAATGAATAAATTTTAAATGTCCAATGATTACTGTTGAATCTTCCTGATTAAAAAGACAAAAAATGATTAGATGATGGGAAAAAAAGTTTACTGACTATAAGTAATGAATGAAATGGGAAATAAATTTATTTGTTTATTTACTATTTATTTATTTTGTATTTTAGGGAAGGGTCTACAGGGTGTTCAGGTCTCACTACTAGATTGGACTTGTAGTGATCCACTTGTTTACAGCCTCCCAAGAGCTGGGGTTACAGGCCTGGGCCACCACACCCAGTCTCAATTGCCTCTCAACATGCTCCAGGGGCAGCACCAGCACTGCAGGCCCCTGAGCCTGCTTGCAAGCACTTTAATCCACTGAGCTATTGCGCTGGCCCTTGGCAAACTAATTTAAACATTTGTATCACATCTATGAAATGACTGAGGAAGATTAGGTACAGAATGCATTTCCAATTCATTCTCTTTTACTCCTTTTAATTGCCACTTTAAAATCTTTATTAAAACAAGAAGTTATCTTCTGGCATTAACTTTCTAACTGAATAACTTGGAATATTCTCTTGAGATAGGAACCTATTTGAACATAGGGTAAATGGCAAGAAGGACACACCTGAGAACTTGCCACGCTTACCTTGCGACAATGGCTGTAAATATAGCCTTCTACGTCCACACTGACTGCACTTGTGCACTCATCCAAAATGGCAAACTGGGGTTTGTGGTAAAATAATCTTGCCATCTGAAACATAAAAAGACATACTTTCTATAAATACAAACAGACCTAAAATAAATAACATAAACTCACCATATTTAAATCTATAACTTGCAGTCTTATAAAGCTGAACTACAAATTTATTCTAATGAAAAACTCTATTCTCCAGGAATAGAAATAATACAAACATTTTTACTGTCCTCCCAAACAAAGGAGAAAATATAGTAGGCAAAAAATATTTACTGCTCAGATTAAAACGAAAGGGATATGAGATGAAGTGGAGTTTTAACATAGTGTTAAAACTTCACTAAGCAAACAAGATTGGAGGGTATACATTTAAAGAAAATCTTAGAACTCATGGCTATAATTCTTTATTTCTAAATATTCTGTTGCTTAAGTAATGATACCACTTATATTCACATCAATATTTTAGTGTAATTACTTCTCTCTTGTTAACATTGGCATGTTCATTTTGTAAAACCTTTGTCAACTTTATAAACAAAAGTTAACATCAGAAGTTGTAGTGCTTACTTTTGATTATTGGGAATGTCACATATTTACTTTACTTTTCTTTTTTTGTTTTTATATTATGGCCTGCTCAGCCTGCCCTGGGGGTGGGGCTGGCGCAGCATAGAAGCCCAGCTGCTGCCCCTCTCTTTGCTCTTTCGCTCTCTGCTGCTGCCATGGATAGCTGCTCTATGCCATGTGCCACTCTGCCTTGGAGCCTGCTGAGTATGAACTGAAACCTCCTCCAACTGTGAGCTACAGAAACCTTTCCTTCCTTCACTTTGAGTGTCAGGTATTTGTCCAGCAGTGAGAGAAGAGTAACTGAGACACTCTTTTTTAGTCCACTCAAGCAAGCAACAGTTTAAAGTCTACCCACTTTTCCTCATGTCTGCAACCATGCCCTTAGCCCACAGCACACTCATCTCATCCCTGAATAACCACAAGTAATAGTCTCCTACATAATCTTTGCTCCTATACAATCTATTGACTATAGAAGCAGAGAGATTTTGTCAGAAATGTCAATTAGAGAACTTCATTGTGGCTTACGATTCAAGAACTACTGTATGTCATTCTTTCCATATGTCCCAAATGCATGACTTCACTTTTTATATATTTCTGATTTCTACTAAATGTCATCTCAGACTGGCATATCTGGAGAACAATTTTTAGTTTTTTAATTTATTTTCATATTACAACTGGCTCAGCCTGCCCTGGGGTGGGGCTGGCACAGCATGTGCTGTCGGGGATCAGAACCGTGCTCCTGTGGTTGCCTAAGCTTGCCTAAGCAAGTGCTTTAGACCACTGAGCCATCTCACTGGCTCCTCAGACCACCATCCCTGATCCATGCACTCCTATCTGCCTGGTCCCTTATGTAAGTGTAGTACTGCATATGGTGAAGTGTATGTGTGCAGTTTTCTAGTCACAAGGCCAAAAGACTCAAAGGTAGAGATCATGAACTTTTTGCTACTTATGTATAAGTAACATTTAACTATTTGATAAATGAATGACTAAACAGCTTTCTTGGCGTTCAAGTGTATTTGAGGTAAGGTAGGGGAAGCAGCAAGTATATACTATCAAACTCAACTCTACAAAAACAAAAGGTACAGGTCATAGGAGATGTTAGTTAACTGTTTGCTTTTTAAATACCTGCCACCTGAAAGCTTTTTTGAAGTAGAAAAGCTAGAAAAATTAAATTCAGATGGAAGCTAAAGGAGGGTACAGAACTGAAGGGAAAGGGTGTGATAAAGTTGAAGGACAAAGAATCCATGAAAACCGACAGAGAAGCTCTTCCCAAGAAGGATGTCAAGTCCTCCGTGGCAGTGGAAGCAGCACAGGACAGACAGACCAAGGCAAGTCTACATGAAGGCAAGGTTGGGCCCTTTTCTAAGCTCCCCACTCACTCTTGCCACACTATAACACCATGTTATGCGGAAATGCTCTCAGCATGTCTCTCTTATTACTACGTTGTCAGCTATTACAAGAAGGCTGTAAAGGGAGTAAGCAGATGAACACTGGGCTCCTTCTGCTGCTTACACTTGATAAATTCACATCCTTCCCCTTGGTGGGCTACTCACCTGTTCAATTTCCTCTACACAGCAAGCATTCACAGTTCTTACCTCACAGGACTACAGTAAGAATTAAACAATTCTTACTGGAATATGCTTGGCAAATTGCCTACTGTGTATTAAGCATTCAAAAATCAGCTATTATATAACTTATGGTTGTGTATAAGTGTTTCCCCAAAGCCTAATGCAGTCATGGGGTGGCTTCTGGAATTTGTAATTGATTATTGTGGAAATGGGTGCTGCACCTCCCCTGGGGCACGTGATTTGCATTTCAATGTAAGGTTGGAAGAGAAGTTAGCTGCCTGAGCAGCTGCTAGCTCTCCCAGTGCTCTTGCTCTCAGCCTGGCAGCGCCATGGAGGGTTGCCCTCTGCCATGTCCCAGCCTGCTTTGGAGCCAGCTGAATATGAACTGAAACCTCCAGTAACTGTGAGCTAAATAAACCTTTCCTTCCCTCATTTTGAAAGTCGGGCGCCTGCTCAGCAAAGAGAGAAGAGTAACTAAGACAATAACTGAAATAACACCTTTTCTTTTTTTCTTTAAGTATCAGGTGAGGGACACAGAGATAGCTCAGTGGTCTAAGTGCCTGCCTGGCAAGTGCAAGGACCCCAGTTAGATCCCCAGAACCCTGGGCACAATGTGCCCACCACACAAACTGGGTGTGGTGGCACATGTCTATAATTCTAGAGCTGGGGAGACTGAAACCGGAGAATCACTAGAGTCAGAGATGCATAGTGAGACCATATACCAAATGCATAAATAAATAAATAAATAAATATCAAGAGAGTTATCCTGCTCAGAGTGTTATAGTTAGTAGTAAGGTAGAAGTTGGTAGTTTTATTATTTATTTATTTATTTACTTATTTATTTTTATATAGTGCAGGGTCCACATGGTCTACAGGGTCTCACTACGCTGATCCAACATGCAGTTATTCTCCTGTTTTCCGCTTCCCAAGTACTGGGATTATAGGCCTGCACCCCCACAGCCAGTCTCATTCGTAGTCTCAGCACCCTGGGGGCAGGGCCAGCACAGCAGGCCAAGGATCAAACCTCCAGCCCCTGCATCTGCCTAAGCAAGCACTTTATTTTTTATTTTATTTTTTTAGCAGGCATTTTAATCCACTGAGTTATCTGGCCTGCTAAAGTTGATGGTTTTGTAACAATCAGTAAGATGATTTAAATAAGCCAAGCCAAGCCCTCAGCCCTCCCAAGTGTGGGTAGCGTGAGTGCGCGGTGGCATGTGTGGGGGTATCACTCTCTTTCACCGTGCTCAGAAGCTGCAGAATAAAAATGCCAAGGCAATCAAATACTCTTTGATTAAGGTTTAGGTAACATCAAGAAATAAATGACAGGAAGAGGGACAGAATCCACCTGTCACCCTTCAGAACATCTCTGTATATCTCCTAAATGCCACACTGGGAACCATGCCTTTATCCTGGACAGGAAAAGAGGCACAGTCAGAAGGGAACAAGGACAGGAGAATGTTTTAGAAAGCTCACTGAGATGAAAGAAGGGGAATAATTATCGACTGAAAGTAAAGGAAGTAATTATTGAAAAAAATGAAAGCACTAAAACTTTAAAAGAAGTAGTATTTTTGGAGTCAGGGTTTAATAATCATTTGTATTTTTGTAAAACTGACAATTTTTCCATCATATATCCTTTTTTTTTTTTTAATTTTTATTTTATTTTATTTTTATTTTTTGCTTTTTGAGACAGGGTCTCTCTGTGCAGTTGAGGCTAGCCTTGAGCTCACTTTTGTAGCCCAGGCTGGTCTCGAACTTGCACCGATCCTCCTGCCTCAGCCTCCCAAGTGCTGGGATTACAGGCATGCGCCACCACGCCCGGCTCCATCATATATCCTTTTTCATGATTCAAACTAAGAAAATCCTAGTCTGTGTTATGTGAAGGTATAAAAATGCCACCATAAAACCATTATTGTATATAATTAAGAGTGTCTGTCACTGTTGAAATTAATAACCTTATTTCCCTACATTTCTGCTGACCCCATTGACTGGACCTCCCTATATTCAAGTTACTTTTTCTCTTTCATGCCCCTTATTTAAATCCTAACTCTTCTTCCCAAAAGTTCCTTTGGTTAACTTGTTTTAGTGGCATTCTTTTTTTTTGGTTAACTTGTTTTAGTGGCATTCTTTTTTTTTTTTTTTTTTAGAAGTTATATCCTATATAATAGGTACCCCAACAATTCTTTGTGGTACCAGGGCTTGAACTCAGGACCTTGTACTTGCCAGGCAAGCACTTATTCTACTGAGTTATCTCCCTGGCCCCCTGGCTGACTTTTTTTAAACCAACTTACAGATATTTTTAGGTAGTTGTGCCTTTCAAGTTTGTTCTTCCTAAATATTGTCTTTTCCCCTCAACTTTTACTTTGACAATTTTCAGTTTCCCACAAAAATACCCTGAAAGAAGATGAACATGAACACATATACTCTTTACCTATGTTCCCCAGTACTACCTTCAGTTATTTCAGTAAGAGCAGCTTGAAAGAGACAAGATATGTTTGCTGAAAAAAGAAACTGAACAAGATCTTATAATACAGCCAGGATTACCATATATGCACAGGCAATGTGCCAGTTTCCTCCAACCTTTATGAAAATGGATTGAAAGTGTATGACTTGACTTGAAGGTTTTCCTTCACAGGTACAGTGGCATTATGAATTTTTCAGAATTCCAGTTTACATGTAAGTTAAACAATGCTAAACACTTTTCTTACCAAACTAATCTATACTGAAACATAAAGGAACATAAAGGATAAATCTCTGTGTTTTGATTAATCCAAATGCTGGACTCTACGAGTGACTCTAAGCAGCTCCATTTTAGCAATGGCTTTGGAATGTACTTACTGCCATTCTTTGCTTTTCTCCTCCACTGAGTACATCCATCCAGTCCTGAACACTGTCCCACCCTCCTTCTCGTTCAAGGATATGGCCCAGCTGTACATTGTCCAAGTACTCTTTCAGTACCTTTCAGGAAACAAAAATAAAATCAAACTTATTATAAGCTAGTATTCCCTATCTTGATTTTTTTAAAACTTTAACTTTTATAATTCCATTGCAAATACCACTTAAAGAGGTACTCTGCAGAAAAGAATGTGGCATAAAAGTAGCCCTTACATTTTCAGTTCCTGTCTATATTAATTTTTGAAAAATACATCTAGTAGTTTAAAGAAAATAACACTGTTGTGAATAATCAAAAGATGAGAATAATAAGGAAACAATAGTATAAAGACAGTTAAATACTCAATGGGTCATATTTAAGCCAAATGGCTATCACCTTATCTCAATGTGGAAAGTTATAATTAATGGTTTGAGAAGGTTTTACAGGCAAGCACAAACTACCTGGCATTTAAAGTATTTAACTGATTCCGATAAAGAATTTGAAATGGAGCATTTTAGTAGGTCAAGGCAATGAACATTCTCTTACAAGGTCAGATATCCCCTTCTTTTTCTGATCTTCTTTTCCATCTGGATATATTACTTGGTCCCGAAGTGTTCCAAGGGTCATATAAGGTCTCTGATAGTAACATGGCAAAAGTCATTAGAAGTTTTAAAGAAAGATCTTCAGAAATTACAAAACACTTCAACAAAGTTTTACCTGAGGAACATAAAATAACTTTCCTCTATCAGGTTTAGTTAGACGTCCCCCAAATAAAGGCCATAACTGAAAAGAAAAGGAGGAAAGAATTGTAAGATTCACAGTGTAGTAAACAGCAGTGAAAAATAAGAGTGCAAAATTTGGAAACCAATTTATACATACTTCACCAAGAACACGGAAAAGAGAACTCTTCCCACAGCCATTTGGACCACAAATTAGAACATTGGCCCCAGATCGAACCTGAAAGAAAATTAGTCCATGAATTCAATAAATCATGCAATGAACATTTCTAAACCTAAATAGCCCTGTGCTAATTCTAAGTTTTCTACTTTGTCTGTAAATATGACATCAAGGAGAGTACTAAAAGAAATTATGAGGGATTATGTTTATTTTCAATTTTTAGTTACTTTTTAAAATTTAAAAATCATGATTGATTAATATTATTCAACTTAATCTGAAACAGAACACAAAGAGCCAAAGCTCTAAAAAACTTTTTTGTTTTGTGGGATTGGGGTTTGAACTCACAACTTTGCACTCGCCAGGCAGGCACTTGTGCCACAGAGCTATCTCCCAGCCCCTGAAAAGCTTTTATGAATGCTTAAAAATAATAAAGATGCATGGACCACAGTCTTCTATTTAAAGCCTGAAACATATATGGACTATTCTATACTTGCCTTTGCTACTGAACAATGTAGCAAATTCAATATATTAACCACTTTTAATCTCCTATTATCTTGTTTAGAAACTCTGTATCATTATTTGTATTGCTTTTTTCTCTAAATGAAAAAGAAGAAAAAGTAAAAGAATTATCAACAGATAAAGACCACAATGACAGGAAAAATCAATAGTTTTCAGTCATAATTCTCAATGTAAATGATCTTAATTGCCTAATTAAAAGATACACATTGGTAGACTGAATCAAAAACCAAATTCCAACAATTCAGAAAATTCATCTAATTTGAGCCCCCCCCCACATCACCTAATCTGAAAAGAAATTCACAGATTAAAAATCCAAGAATAGGAGGGGGGGGGGAGACATTTGAGGCACCAGGACTCAGAAAAGAAGTAGTCTTATTCTCAGATTAAGTAAATTAGGAGCTAAAATTGTTCAGAAGAGGTAAAGAAGGTTAACATTAGCCAAGGGAACAATTTAACAGCAAGAGATAATAATTATAAACACATAAGCACTGAACATTGGAGCACCTAACTTTATAAAACAAATACTGCTGGACACAAAAGATCAAATAAACACCAACACATAGTGGGTGACCTCAATACTCCTCTGTCACAAAACGACAAATCAGTGAAAGAAAAAAAAAAAATCAGTATGGAAATATCAGACCTAACTACACCCTAAAACAAATGGACTTAGCGCAAATTGATAATGTTCTATTTTCAGCAATACACAAAACCTTTTCCAAAAAAGATGTCACACTAATCCACAGAACTTGTTTAAAGAAATATAAGAGAATCAGAATCACCATACATACTTTTTCAGACAATTGTGTATTGAAACTATAAAACAATCATCAAAGAAGCCACAAAAAACTTGATAATACCTAAAAACTTAATAACATAGTCTGAAACATTCAAAGGATCACAAAGGAAATTCAAAGGAAAAAATTAAGCATTTTCTGAAATCAAATACCAATGCCAATACAACAAACCAGAACCTATGGGACACGATAAAGGCAGTACTAGGATAGAAGGTTACTGCAGTCAATGCTCGCATGACAGATCAGAGAAAGCTCAAATAAATAACCTCTTCATGAACCTCCAGATATTAGACAAGCAACAACAGTCCAACCCAAACCTACCTTAAGAAGGGAAGTCATATGCCGCCCGGTATAGCACAAGCCTATAATCCCAGTACCTGGGAAGCTGAGGCAAGAATAGTTTCACAAGTTTGGGGCCCATGTGGGCTACATAGTGAACTCAAGGCCAGCCTAAACTACATGCCAAGACTCTGTCTCAAAAAACAAAACAAAACGAAGGAAATCATAAAGATCAGAGAAGAAATTAATGAAACTGAGAGAAGAAAAACTAATGAAGTTGAACCTAAAAAAAAAAAAAAAAAATCAATGAATGAAAGAGATGGTTCTTCAAAAGAATAAACAATAGATAAACCCCTAACCAAACTTAGTAAAAGTAAAGACTCATAATAATGCAACTTTGAATGAAAAAGGTGAAATCACAGTCACAACCAAATCCAGAAGGTGGTTAGCAACTACTAGGAAAAACTGTGGGAATTTTTTTTTTTTTTTTTTTTTTTTTTTAATGTATGTGGGACAGGGTCTCACTATGTATGGGGACTCATAGTGATCTTCCCATTTTCAGCATTCCCAGCACTGGGATTACAGGTGTGCGCCACCATGCCAGAACTTGGTGGTAGCTCAGTGTACTTGAGGGTAGGGCCAGCGTGGCATATGGTGCAGGGGATCAAACCTCTGTCCTTACATTTCCTTAAGCAGCCACTTAGTTCAATAAGCTATCTTGCTGGCCCCAAAAACTGTATTCTAACATATTAGAAAATTTTCAAGAAATGATAGGTTTCTAGATACATATGAATTACCAAAATTGAACCAAGATTTTTTGTCTTTTTGAGGCAGGGTCTCACTATGCAGTTCAGGCTGGCCTTGAGCTCACTTTTGTAGCCCAGGCTAGTCTCAAACTCACACTGACCCTCCTGCCTCAGTCTCTCAAGGACTGGCATTACAGGCATGTGCCACCACACCCGGCAAGATTTTTTTTTAAACTTTGTTTATTTATGTTATGGCTGGCTCAGCCTGCCCTGGGGGTGGGGCTGGCACAGCATGTGGTGCCAGGGATCAAACTTTGGTCCCTGCAGTTGCCTACACAGGTGCTTTAGACCACTGAGCTATCTCCCCGGCCCTAAGATTTTTTTTTTTAATTTCTTTTTTTCTTTTTTTTTCAGGCAAGGGTCTATAGGGTATTCAGGGTCTCACTCATAGTGATCCGCCTGTTCACAGCCTCCCAAGAGCTGGGATTACAGGCGCAAGCCATCATTCTCAATGGCCTTCTCAGCACACCCTGGGGATGGGGGCAGTACGGCAGGCCTGGGGAGGAGCTTGAACTCCCAACCCCTGTGCCTGCTTGTAAGCACTTTAATCCACTGAGCTATTTGGCTGCCTCTTGAATAAATAAGAATTCTTAACAGTCTAGTTATAAGCAAAGAAATCAAAGCAGTACTAAAAGCCTACCAATAAAGAAAAGCCCAAGACCTGATAGATTGACTATTGAATTCCACAAAAGTTTTAAGGATATTATACCATTAATACTCTAAAGTTTTTAATGAGACTGAAAGGGAAGAAATAATTCCAAATTCATTGCTGGAAACCAGCATCACTCTGATCCCAATAAGAAAATGTCTTAACATAGATTCAAAAATCCTCAATAAGATACTGGCAGAATGCACCAAATCATCAAAAGGACCACAAATCATGACCAAGTAGGTTTCATTCCAGGGATACAATAATGGTTCAGTGTTTGCAAATCAACAAATTCAACACACCATATAAACAGAAGCTAAGACAAAAGCCACATGATCTAGTCAAAAAATGCAGAAAAACTTCTGACAAAGTCTAACACCCATTTATGATTAAAAACCTTGAAGAAGAGAAGTATAGCAGGACTGTACTTCAATCTGACAAAAGCCATTTATGACAAGCCAACAGCCAACATATTAAATGGGAAGAAGCTGAAAGATTTCCCTCTAAAATGTGGGACAAGACAAAGACGTCAACTATCACAACAGATATATAACCTACACAGTTACCCTGAGATCTTCCAGAGTATTACAAAAACATTCACCATCTTTCTTCTTTTTAATGTAGACTATTAGATCCCAATTTCATGAAGAGGACAGGCTGGATTAGCCACACTAGTCACAGGACTAGAGCCACTGACTCTATGGTGACAAGGCTGTTTATAGGATACTGTGCTATTCTTCCACTGGTTTGGCAGTTTAAAAAAAAAGTCCTTTTTTTTGGGGGGGGGTGTATAAATCTTCCTGCATTTCAAAATAATAAAAAGAAAAACAAGGAGCTGGGGGTTTAGCTTGCAGGCACAGCACCTGCCTGACTTCAATTCTTGGTAGTCTACAAAATAAAAGTAAACAAATAAATTAAAAACACATTAAAAAATCAAATTGTGTTTTATATTTAAAGAGGTTAAAATTATATTTGTATCCTTAACTATTCATTCTACACTGAAAATTCAAATTAAATATACTTCCTATGGTTTTCTGAGCATGAATATCATTTATAAAAATTTTTTGAGATAGTGGTAGCATTTGAAATTTTAAAGTGCTATTGACTAAGAAAAATAATTTCTAGGTTGCTTAAAGATAAAGTTTTGAAAGCACTTCTGTGGATTTGGAGACTAAATTGAGTGCAAACATTTAATATTTAGATCATAGTTTTTCAGTTCCCACTTTCAGGATGATATAACCTTTTATATGACCATTTTAAAACTTACTTCAAAACTAAGATCTCGGATCAAGATATCTCCATTTGGCGTTGCTAAAGGAACATGATCAAACCTATAGAAGAAAGCAGTAAGAGACAATTCTTTAAAATACATAAGGAATCCACAGTTTAAAAGCAAATTTACAAATGACATGCTTAAAAATGCCAAAAGGCCACTGATACTTTGTGCAAGTACTTTGCAAAATAAATATTTTGTAAAGAAGAAATTTGAATGGCAGCAAGCATATGAATAGGTGCTTATTATCACTAATCATGATAAAAATGCAAATCAAAATGGCAATGATTATTACCTTACACTATGTGAAGGATAAGAAAATTATCAAAGAGACAAAAGGTAAATGCTAGCAACCTGCAGATATCACGAACCCTCATACACTATCAGTAATAATGTGAATTAATATAGCTAGTATGGAGGTTACCCTCAAAATTAAAGATAAAACAATGACATCTGACAATCCTACTTCCAGGTAGCTATGCAAAGAAAATAAAATCAGTCTCTCAAAGAGGTACCTTCACTTCTATGATTCACCAAGCCAAAATATGAAAACTATCTAAATGTCCAACTGATCAAATGAACAAAAATAGTGTATGAATAAACATATACACAATTAGAGTACTACACAGCCTTTAAAAAGGCTACCCTGCTATTTTTTAGATGGAGGGACTGTTGAACAAAATAAACAAGATACAAAAGGAAAAGCCATGCGTAATCTTATCTATATGTGGAATCTAAAATAGTTCAATCCACAGAGGCTGAGATTGGGATGCAGTTGCCAGGGTCTAAGGGAGGGGCAGTTGAGGTAATGTTGGCCAAAGGGTATAAAGCTTGCCCAAGACACAAGGTAGGGTCTAGAGACCTAATGTACAGCAGGGGACAACCCCTAGTGCATTCTGTATTTAAAATTTCTCAAGAGAGAGCTTCAATTCTCATCACAATACAAATATAACAATGTACAAATGATCGATGATTAGCTAGAATGTGCCGATCATTTCATAATGTATATATAATCAAAATATCAAACTTTATACTTTAAACAACTTTGTACCTTATAACAATTTTGTTAATCATATCTGAAAGCTATTTTTTAAAGGTAATTTTACATTAAACACCCTAAAGAGAAAGGCTACCATGAAGCTTACTGGTGCTAAAGAATCTTTCTCTGTACTTACTTTATGATGTTATCAGCATTGATGATTTCTCCAGCTCCAGGGATCAAGGGACTCATCTGTGCTCCTTCACCTTCAATGGAAAATAATTGATAAAGTATTATACTGTGTCAGCAAAAGTATAAAATTGTGACCTCCAACCACTGTATTCATTTTACCTTTTTCCTGTTGTGACACCATTGTGCGCTCATATTTGCCTTGATTTAAATCTTTTAGTACTTGCATTAATTCTGTAATCCGAGCAGTAAAACTAAAATTTTAAGAAAAGAAAAAAGCTGTTATCACAACTGCATACCATTATTAAAGCTTTCATTTTATATAAACCTAACTGAAATTTCTAAAATTACAATTTGGTTTTAATAAGAAGTAACATCAAGCTGGGCAGCACTTGCCCAACAAGGGTGAGGGTGTGAGTTTGATTCCCAGTACAACCCCCCAATAAGAAGTCATGCCAGCATAAATTATTAATAAGAATATATATATATATATATATATATATATGTCCTCTTAATGTTTCAGAAATAGAGCAAGAGCATAGGAATAAGAAATTTTAGAGAATCCTCTTTTAAAAAATGACATTTTAGAAACTGGCAGAACGAGATGGTTATTTATTGCTAGAATTTCAAGGAAAATGTTATGAACACCATAGAAAGATGATTGCTAGTAGATTCTCAGACGCAGAAAGCATAATTCCTAGGTTTCTGCTTCAAGCATATGTAAAGCTGGCCTTCCTATCTGGGGAAGAAATTTAAAAAACATATGCAAAAGTGCCTGCAGCCTTCCTATAAGCAGTGAAGAGCTAAAACTATTCTCTCTTTCTTACACTGAAGAGGGAAAAAGAGTTCTTTCTATTCAGTGGAAGTTACTAGGGCAAAAGAGAAAAATCGAAACTAAGGAGAAGAGGTTAGAGAGTTTAAAAATATTTTTAAACTTTTCTGTGATACAGAAAGTATTCTGTACCATAGAAGCAAATGGGATTTTTTTTTTTTTAAATAAAAAACAATCAATAAAGAAACTTTGAAATGTGATGGACAGATTTATTGGCCCTGATAATTGTGATGGTTTCATAGGTATAAAATTTTATCTACACAGTACTGGGGAAATAGTTTGGTGGTCTAAGAGCCTGCCTGGCAAGTGCAAGGACCTGGGTTTGATCCCCAATACCACACACCATGCTGGCCCCAGAACCTCAAAACCAAGTGTGGTGGTGGCATGCCTGTAACCCCAGTGTTAGGAAGGCCGAGACAGGAGGATCACTATGAGTCTGAACTGCATAGTGAGACCCTGTGCCAAATAAAAAAGATTTTTTTAAATAAATTAAAATTTGTCCACATATTAAGTTGTCCACATTAAATATGTACAGTTTTAATATATCAGCCACATGTAATGAAAAGTGATTTAGAAAAAAAATGTGGCTTAAAAAAAAGAAACTTTGTCAAGGAACAGATTTACTCCACATCCAGAAACTACAAAGGCCTGAAAAAATGTCATTAATGAACAGAAAAAACGTCAGCATTCTCAAGAGAAAGACTGTTCATGTGATTTACAACCTACACCTTGCCTTGAAGACTGTCATAGCAAGAAAGAGGAAACTGAACGAGTGTGAAGATAATGCTGTGGTTTAGATCTACAGTGTCTCCCTCATGTGTTTGGGGGTCAACTGTGGAAGACAACTGGATCATCTACGCTTATCACTGGATTGATGCACTAACATACTTACAGCTGGCTGGCTATAAGGGCTAGGCCCTCCTTGAACGTGGGTCACTGGAGGCAAGCCCTGGAAAGATACATGTCCTTCCCCAGCTACTCCTTCTCGACTACCATGACGTGAGCATCTTTCTCCTTTCCTCTCTGGCAGACCCTTCTTCTATGCTACTTCTGCTTTTGAGCCTGCCAACTAGGGACTGAAACTTTTGAAACTATAAGCCAAAATGAACTCCTCCCTTAAGGTGTGGGTGTCAGCTATTTTGTCCTAGCACAAAAAAGTAACTGAGACAATGGATCACAGGCCTATGAAAACTCCTAAATCATCAAATATCCTCAAGTAATCAGAAATTTACGATGGTTTTTAAGTTATGTTTTTATATCATATCTACCCTTTGCATTAGAGTCTGAAATACTGACATACAGTATTTGTCCTGGCTTGTATTTAGATGTCTCCCCAAAGCCTTATGCATTTGTAAGTGCTGCTCTTTCAGAGCTGTCTAGATTCACAGAGTGGGTAAAGCTATGACTGACTCATGGTACAATATGAAGATCAAGGGGACTACGATAAAGGATGTGGGTGCTACCTGTCCTAAATTGCCTAGGTAAAATATAGGGGATAAAATGAGCTGTAGTCCTCCCTTGTTGCCTTTGCTACAGTCTGCCTGCCTGCCTCGTTGTTTTTACTACACTGAGATGCCTGTCGGTCATACTACTCTGTCTTCAAGCCAGCTGACTATAGACTAAAACCTCTACAGATTGTAAGCTAAATAAATCTTTTTCCCTTTAAATTTGGGCACTGGCTATTCTTGTCTCAGCAACAAGAAAAGTAACTCAAACAGAATTTGGTACTACAAGTAGGGCTGTTGCTATGACTGTAACTGACCAGGCTGTTTAAGAGCCTTCAGAGCTGGCTTCTGGGGAGAAGAGTTAGAAAGGTTTACAGATGCCAACTGAAAAGTAGAGCTGAAATTCCTGAGACTATATTTGACGGGAAATTGTGGTCAGACCTCAGAACGCCAGAAGGCTGAAAAAAATACGGCCGGTGCCAGGAATATAGCTCTGAGGCATAAGTGCCTGTCTGGCAAGTGCAAGGTCCCATGATTAATCACTGATGAAAGAAAGAGAGAGAGAGAGAGAGAGAGAGAGAGAGAGAGAGAGAGAGAGAGAGGCAGGAAGACAGACAGATGGACAGATGGACAGACAGACAGACATAAATTAATTTTAAAAATGCTAGTAAAGACCAGGCTTGAGAAGTTCTGCTGAGATGGACTGCACAGGCTATTAAGACTCCAAAGGAGGTATATTATGGATTGGCAGAGAGTTTGTCTGAATTTTGTTCATGTCCAGAAGTTTTGCTTAAGACTGAAATTAATGACAGTAGACTAATTTTGCAAAAGAAATTTCAAGACAGTCTAATGTTGACACTGTGTCATGTTGGGGGCTTTTAGCCAGATTTATGTTGAGAACCAACAGAATGATTCAAACATTGAATCTGGCAAAAACAGAAATCAAAAACCCCACTGCAGCTTACAAAGACAAAACAAATCAAAACCAAAAAAATTAGTCTCTATGAATACTAGCAAAAGGGGCCAGGCGTGGTGGCACATGCCTGTAATCCCAGCACTTGGAAGGCTGAGGCAGGAGGATTCTTCCAAGTTTGAGACCAGCCTGGGCTACAAAAGTGAGCTCATGGCCAGCCTGAACTGCACAGCAAGATCCTGTCTCAAACACACACACACACACACACACACACACACACACACACACACACACAAAGCCCAAAGCTTCAAAAAAGACAAATAACCTGAAAATACATAAAAACAGCAAAACTCCTACTTTTATAGCCTTACAGCTGCAAAAAGAAAAGTTTCTGCTCTAAAAAGAGAGCCCAAAAGTACCACTCTCCAAAATGGTGGTGGGGCTGGGGATATAACTCAGTGGCAGAAGCATCTACCAAAATGGTGGTGGCCCATAAACGTTGTTCTCAAAATTTAGATCGCAGGCACTTAACCCATGCACCCAAGAGAAAAAAATTTCTGGCTACTGCCCTAACTGATGACAGACCCTGACATTACCCATGTGGTACTGGTTTTAGGTACACACAAAACATAAGAATTGTGGGATCAATAGGCTTCCACCCAGATTTCAAAAGAAAGCATGGGAGGCCAGGCAGTGTGCCTATGAGAGGGCAGTGTGTAGGGCTGGTGAGATAGATCAGTGGTCTAAAGCACCCGCTTAGGCGAGCTTAGGTAACTGCAGGGACCATGGTTTGATCCCCAGCACCACATGCTGCACCAGCCCCAGCCCCAGCCCCAGCCCCAGGGCAGGCTGAGCTGGCCATAAAATAAAAATAAGTTTAAAAAAAATTAAAAAAAAAAAAAAAAGAAAAGAGAGAGAGAGCAGTGTGTAAAGCTGTGCATGTGAAGCCATAGGTGCAGTAAGGACCCCGAAAGTTTAAAAAGCCAAAATTTAAACTACAGATCATCTAAAAAGAGAAATCAGAGCCAGCCTAAGAGAGAGGTCACGAGAGCTACAACCACAACAGTGAGTGCCATAGTGGCAGAGTCATTCAGCCCTTCAAAGTCCACATCCTGCCAGACTGCCTCAGATGCTTCACATAAAACTACTGGACTTCATGTTTGCCCTGCTAGATTTTAGACTTGCTTTGGCCCTGATCCTTTATATCCGCTTATTTGTACCTTTTAAAATGTTAATGTTTTTCTTGTGCCATTAGATGTTAAAAGTATTTAACATTCTTTTAATTTATACAGGGGCTTACAGTTGTTTGCCTTAAATCTCCTAGGAGACTTTAGACTTAGAATTTCCAACAATGCTCAGCTTGTTAAGACTTTGGCAACTCTTAGAGAAACACGAGCTGCCTTTCACATAAAGAGATGTATGTAAGTTGGAGGGTGGGAGGGGAGCAGGCGCTAGGGGCAGAATGTTGTGACATGTGTTCAAAAGCCTCTCAAAGCCTCATACAGTCATAGGTGGGACTTTTTAAAGGTGGCTGGCTCTCGAGCATGTGAAGCTAGGACTAATTCATGGTACAATACTAAGATCAGGGGCATTAAGGTTAAGGGTGTGAATATTAACCGGCCTAAATAGCATAGATAACAGATAAGAAATAAAAAGAGCTGTAGTCATCTCTTGTTGCTTCTGAGACCTTTTGCCCACCAAGAACTGTTTCTTCTCTAGGACACCTGTCTACCATGTCACCCGCCCTAGAGCCATCTGATTATAGGCTAAAACCTCTACAAATTGTAAACTAAGTAAATCTTTCCCCCTTTAACTGTCAGATATTTCTATATCTGCATGTACATCTATATCTATGTTTATAAAACAATTTAATTCTGCTTCATGATCTAAAAACAATGTTACTACCACATAAGATAACTCAATTTATAAATGTACCTACAGATACCAAGTTAACTTTCCATATGGTTTCATTAAAATCAACTCATCTCTGTTCATTTATTTTGCTAAGAAGCTGGTATCAAAAATTTAATCTAAAGAATGGTGGAACAAAGAACTTCAAGAAAATCTTACTCATTAATTTAAATTTCTATAAATTAAGAACAGATTGTCCTTATGCATCATCTCCCAACATATCAAACGCCAGCATCCATAAAACAGACACTGAGAATCACTCATCTACTATAAGGCTAAAAACAGCTATCTTTAGGGAACATGAAAAGTTCACTGGCAAAGAAAAATATTTCTTAATTTTCTATCAAAACCAGTTTTATACACTAAGAAATGCTAACCTGTTATCTTAACTTTAACATGGTGCAATCATTAAGGACAATATATTTTTAAAAATTTTTCTCTACAATTGTTCATTATTACTAATCTTACCCAGCCAATCTAGTCATTTCACGCCCAGCCAAAACTATTCGACCTAAAGCTTGAGACATTCGCAAAAGCATTCTTCCACTTTGGTAGTAATCCTTAAATAGAAATAAATATTAGTTTTCATTTACATTTCTAGAATTAAAACTTTTTTTAAAAAAAAATTAAGTTTTCATTCTACTGGTACTACTACTTTACCTCTAGAAGCTCTGAGTGTGTACTGTTGAGATGTCTCGGATGAGATAAATCTAGGAAAGGACGACTGACAACTATGTAACCAACAACCGTGGCAATGTCTGAAACAAAAGTTAAGATGTCATATGTCACCATTGTTTCACTTTTCCCCTAAATCTAATTACATTATCTTTTTAAAAACATACTTACATTTGGCAATTATGTTATCAATGAAACCCATGGAAAACCGAAACAAAATAAAATTGTGTAGGTGCTCCACCTGGCAGAAAACAAAAAAGGAATTTTTGCTTTATAGATACACATTAAAAGTATATCATGATGGTGATGATATAGTTATAGAACTGATTTATTCAATATTTTGTGAATGCCTAAGGTATCTGACTACACTGTATAACACACTTTGTTGAACACAGTGTTGATCACAGAGCAGAGGTCAAACACTTCATGAAAGCATTCTTCGATTTATTTATTTATTCATTTAATTTTATTTTACAGGGTGTTCAGGGTCTCACTACTAGAAAACTGCCTTATACACATTTTATCAGGAAGCACATACACAAAAATCCAGGCATGCAGCTTTAAATATACTATGGCAAAAATTCAATTTGGAAGTAATTTAGAATGACAGCTTCCAAAAAAAAGACAGCTTTGGGCCAGCCAGATAGCTCAGTGAACTAAAGTGCCTGTTTAGGTAGAATGCAGGGGCTGGGGTTTGATCCCTGGGGTGCCATGCCAGCTCTACCCCTGGGGCACACTGAGATAGCTACTAAGACCAGGTGTGGTGGCACATGCACCTGTAATCCTAGTGCTTGGAAGGCTGAAACAAGAGGATCACTACAGGTCTGATCTGTGTAGTGAGACCCTGTAGAAACCTACACTAAATACAAAAACTGTATAAATAAATAATTAAGTAAACAAATGAAAATGACAGCTTCTTTAACGTTTCTAAATCTAAAATATATATACAATTCCACAAACTTCCATTAAAATACTAACTTCTTAAAGTCAGGATTTTTATCGATAATTAGGTTTATCACGTAGTTATTATTAGCATTCAGTAGTGGTGACCATGAAGAACCTTAGATGGCAATTCAATTTCTTTTAAATGAATAATGGATTAAATTACTTGATTTAAAATTTTCCAACCAGCAAGTAAATTAAAAATGAAGTATAGAACAGAACAAAAAGTTGTAGGTGAGAAAACTAAGTACCATAATTCTAATCTAGCACTGTCATTTGTTTGTGCAAATACAGTTTTATTTGGACACAGCCACATCCACAGCTCATGTGTTATTCTATACATGGCTATGATGAAGTAGCTGAGCTAAAGAGCTGCAATGGAAACTGTAAGAACTTTTTTTTTCTTTCTATATTTAGGGCAGGGTCTACAGGGTGTTCAGGGTCTCACTATGTAGATGGACCCAGCACTTGGGAGTGCAGGGATTATAGGCACACGCCATCATGCCCAGTCTCAATCGCCATCTCAGTGCACCTGGGGGCGGGCCAGCATGGCACACCAGGGATCGAACCCCAGCCACTACGCTTTGCCTAAGCATGCACTTTAGTCCACTGAGCTATCAGGCCTACCCCTATATGAACTTTTCAAGTTTAAAATATATACACTCTACAAAATAATCTTCACCATATTTTCATGATGTTATAGGAATAAGCTATAACAGAATCACTGATAAAAAATATACTTATTTATTTTAATGTATTAGTTTCCATTTATAAGTGGAATATTTAATATATTGATAGTTTAAAAATTCATTTTAATTAAAAATACAATATAAAACTTGTGATAGCTATTTAAAGATAAATATATTTAAGATGTACATGTACACAATTACATAGATACAGAGATATATATCGATATAGGCCAAAGAGCCTTTCTATAAATCCATGAACCTTGTCATCTTACCAGTTTTCGGAAGACAGAGTAGATTGTCTGCTTTTCTCTTTTATTCCCATTGTAAAAGGCAATTTCTTCACTATTAAAGAAAAGGATACAGCAGTTAATTTCAATGTTATGCAATCCTAAAAAATAAACTACATTATTTGATAACTGAATGTTTGTATATCAAGGTACATATGTGACTAAGAGCTTATCTGGAACTGCACATCTCAAGCCAGGATCTGCACTTGAGATTCGGCTCCTAGCCCAGCTTACCAGGTCACAGAAACACACACTTTGCAAGAACACAGGCTGGACTGCAACCAATGCTGTAGGCAGCCTGGCCAGAACTGATAGAACATGCTAAAGCTCACAAATTTGAAATAAGATAGAGAACAAAGATGCTACAATATAGATAAAAATGCAGGGCTGAGACAAATACAAACTAGCAGTTAAAGTAAAAAACAAACAAGTGAGTACAAAGAATACCACCCAGAAAAAACTAAGTAACAATACCTTGAAATACAGCCTTTGAAAAGCAGCAAAATGGGCTAAGTCTTGATGGCCGCTTCTCAGTGCCCACTTCCAGCAGGCCTGTATGCATTGCTGTTCGAAAGCTGCACTACCCTGGTCTGAATCTGCAATATCCCCTCCAAAGCGCATGCACTCAGGACAGGGTCTGTGAACGGTGACTGGATTATGGGGCTCTTCAGCTGACTTGCTGTTAGGAGCTAGGGCCTGGCTAGACACCTGGGACTGCAGTGTGACCCACAAGGATCCATCCCCTTCCTCATCTTCCCTTCTCTTTCCCAGGTGCCATGACGGGACTAGCTTTCCTTTGCCAGACTTTCATCTATGCCCTTCCTGCCTTAGAATCTACTGACTATGGACTGAAACATGAGTTAAAATAAGCCTCTCCTATAATTTGCAAGTACTGAATATTGGATCTCAGTGAAGGGAAAGGGGCTAAGCTACCCACTATGTCCTCACAACAATCCTCCTTTTCTTGAGCTGCCATGAGTAGGTCACAATGATCTTGACTAGAAAATAAGAGGTCACTGAGGAAGGTCAGTGTAATTAAGTAAATTTCTTAAAGCCAGAATCAATAAATCAAGGAGGTAAAATTTAAAACTCCTACTCAACCCCAAAGTTTATAGTCTTTCTAATATGTAAGTACAACATAAACTAGTCTTCCACAAGTCTTCTTTTAAAAATATTTCTTAAAAGTAATTTCTTTCCTAAAAAATTTGTGAGTTTTATATTCAACTCCAAAATATATCTATATCTTTCCATTTCAAAGTGAAGGTGTTTCTCAGTTGTGCATAATGTTTCAGAGGAAACAAAAAACAAAAACAAAAAGCTCCTTTTTTTTTCAAAGATTATTTTTGATACAGGTCTCACTATGCAGTTTGGACCCACAGTGATCCTCCTTTCTCAGCCTCGCAAAACAATGTCAGGGACAGCACTGATCCTGGGGCTTCCAGTGTTGACAGGGCATGTGATGATTTGGACAGAACTCAGGTCCTTCCACTTGCCAGGAAGGCACTTAGACCCCTGAGCATCTCCCCATCCCCAGCTCCTTTTTCAAATAAAATTAACTTTCCTTGAAGGTGCATCACTTTTAGTTTTGCTTTATTTTTACTGAGACATGGCTTCACCATGCAACTCAGGCTGGCCTTGAACTCACTATGTAGCCTGGGCTGGCCTCAAACTCAGTAATCCTCCTGCCTTATACTCCTGAGAGCTGACTGCAGGTGTGCACCACCATGCCCACCAGATCATTTTTACTTATGCTTTATATTTTCCTTAAAATAATGATACAGATCCCCATATTTCAGAATTCTCACTATAAGAATCCCAGGACATGCAAGTTTCCTAATTATAAACATATACCTACTTGTAAAATTTTCTTTCTACCACCTCTGTCCATCTAAGTCTAGGAGGAAGGTGAAAATTCCTCTTCTCCTAAAGAATCCTTTTCGTCCTAATTAGAATTCTAAAAGAAATGAAAATCCTAGAATACTGATGGCTGGCTAACTTCTTTCCCAAGTTTCTCCTCCTGGAAGAACCCACATTGTCTTTCGTGTGCATCCCAATGCTTTAATGACTCTACCTCATTCATGGAGCATAGGTCCCAAATAGTCTTTTGTTGTCCCAAGTACCCACTGCTATAGGCATGAATAAGTAAGTGGTAATTCTTTTTTTTTTTTTTTTTTTTTTTTTTTGTCTTTTTGAGACAGGGTCTCATTATGCAGTTGAGGTTGGCCTTGAGCTCACTTTTGTAGCCCAGGCTGGTCTCGAACTCGCACTGATCCTCCTGCCTCAGCCTCCCGAGTGCTGGGATTATAGGCGTGCGCCACCACGCCCGGCAGTAAGTGGTAGTTCTGCCAGTGAAATGTAAGGGAAATGGGGCTGTGAACCTTTTGGGAAAGGTGTCTGTCTGTCTGTCTTCTGTCTGTCTGTCTGTCTGTCTGTCTGTCTGTCTGTCTGTCTGTCTGTCTGTCTGTCTTTGTTTCTTTCTATGTCTCTGTCTCTGATTTTTTATGTCTGGATGCACACAGATAGAAAGAAAAAAGACCTGCTGTAGCGGACAAAGACAAGAGACAAGTGTGTCCCTTTCACAGAGATGGAAAGAAGACAGAGACATCAGGAGGGATTTTAATAAATGTCTGCAGTCAAAGTTCTCCAGTTTTCTGCACCTCAGTGACCAAGGTCCCTGAAGGCCTGGTGTGAAGTTTCAGGTGTCTCCAGATGTCCCCAGAACCTGCAAAGTTCCTTCTCCAATCTTATCTCTTTATGGCACCCCATGCTTGCCCATGAAAGCCTGCTACAGACGGAGTTCCCTGCTGAGAGTAGTGCTTCTAGTAGCTGCCAAACAGGTGGGGTGGGAGATGCAGGTTCAACTGGGCTTTATTAGACCCCTTCCCAGAAGCAAAGGCTGAGACTCTGACTGGCCTAGACTACACCAATCAGTGAAACATTTATTTTTAGAAACCAGTGTAACCCTCTATGATGTGCAACCCAAACTTCCTGAAGCATGCCAACGGGATGCCCCTCATCTTGCTGCACCACTCTGCTACTAAGACAGTTTTCCTTCTGCTCCCTGCATTTGACTCATTTTAAATAAATTCTGCTTTCTGACTCCCCCGTTTTCTGCTAAGAGGCCTGTTTCTTTATTCTTCACTGAAATGAGGACAAGAACTTGAAGGGAAGTGAACAGTCACTGAAAGACCCCCACACTGGATGCAACACTAACATCCCTCCCTCATCCCACTAACATCCTTTGAAAATATGTATTTTAAAAACAAACACATGCAATATTTTGGTAACAATATTACTAGCACTATTAAAGTCAATTTAAATGACATCATTATCAATAAGATTGAATTTTCAGTATAATATTCATACCCTCCTCCTCACCTGTTTGTGATGAGCCGGGAATTAACGTACCGATATTCACCTTCGTACTTTTGCTCTGTTACTGTCATCCTACCTATAGGCCTCCTTAGTCGAGTCAGGAACAGCCCTGAGACAAGCAAGTAGGCCAACATACTTGCAGGGCCCTATTGTCATTGACAGAGAAAGACACAGAGAATTCAAGGATATTATAAAGTTCCATGGATTCAAACACATACAATTTTTACAATTAATTTCAGTGACTTTTGCTTTGGTTAATTTTTTTTTCCATTCCTTTCCTGAAAATGTACAAATGAGCCCATGCACTCCTACTCCTCATGTACTCTTTCAACCACTACAGCTCCTTCCCCAACTCTCCCTCATTTGTTCAACTGAACATTCCTAGGTACAGCTTCTGTAGCACCTTAACACTCTTCTGTGGGAATTCTTTTAGATACCCTCTCATAATTTCACAGTAATTCTCAGAAGTCTTTTTGCATTTTCTTTGAATGTTAATATTCCTTCAGCTTCCTTAGCTCTCAGATCAATACAAATTTACTCCTCTAGTTCCATCACTCTTATAAATCCAAGACACCAAATAAGCACCATACGTCTCAAGCTCAACTCCCCCCAGACAACCTCTGTCTGCCTTTCTCTGCTGGTACATTTTCCTTCCGGCAGCTTACTTTTGTAAAATGACCTGATACCCACTAACAATCCTAAGAAGCTACCTTTTCCAAGATGGCTGTAGCCTTCCCTTCAGTCTTATATACATCCTGTCCTCTGCCATGCCAACAGAGCTGTTTTCTGAGAAGGACATCAGTGAGGCTGTTCTTATGTATGGCAAGCTTGCTGCATATAAAACAGATGCCTACTTATCTCCTTTCAATGCCCAAATATCAACTTGAATTCCTTTAGGCACTAACTACTTCAATGAAACACCCATTACTGGCCTTACCATGTCATCACTGTTTGATTAACTATTTCAACATACTGGAATTTCTCTTTCTCAGGAATTTACTCTTTCATTTTTATTATCTAAAATAATGTATGTGAAATACAACATGCATTCAAGATTTTAAAAAGTTAAATTCAATTCAATAACTACTGAGCTGGGGAGATAGCTCAGTGGTCTAAGCACCCACCTGGCAAGCACAAGGACCTGAGTTCAACCCCCAAAACCACATGCTATGCCAGTCCCAAAACCAGGCATGGTGGCACATTCCTGTGAGGATCACTATGAGATTTAGCTACTCTGTATCAAATAAACAAATAAATATAAATTAAAAAAAAAAAAACTACTAAAGAATGAGTGATATATCTACAAAGAAATAACTAATTGCACTTTTAGGAAATGCAGAATCAGGTAATAGATATACACATAGAAAAAGTTTAAGTATAAAAATGTAATGTATATCTGTGCACAAAAAAATTGAGGGATTTTCACTCATATAGTAAAAGAAGCTATGAAAATAACTAAATGGCAAAAGGTTACAAAGACAGAGAATTTAAATAAGTTGTTTTATCCAGTACTTTGGAAAGCAACAAACACCACTATGTAACTTTTTAAAATTTATTAATCAACTACAAAATAATATGCATATGTATATATGTACACATACATATACACACATGCATGTACCTAAAATAAATATGCTATTATACGGCTGTGTTATAAATGTAGAACATTATCTATTATATGACTACAGTTAGACTTTATTGAGAATATGCAGAAAAAATTTAAAGGTAATTCTTGTGATCACAAATATTAAGAGACAGGATGATAAAAGTCAGGGGGAAGTCTTGGAACTTACTTTCATTCTAAATATATTACTGATATTGTAACATTCAAATTTTATATTAAAGTTACTGTCTCCAAACCTTTTTAGACCTTAGTTTGCAAAAACAAGTGCTATTATTATGTTCATTATTTAAGTACTTTTGATTAGAGCCATAAAAGTTTCAATTATCTACCCTAAGAGAAATTCAGAAGAAAATTAGAATATTTTTAATAGCTCCAGTATAAAATGTAAAAGCTTAGAGATACAAAAGAAATTCTTAGATCATCAAGCTATTTGCAACATAGTAATACAGCAATTAAAATGACACAATAATAGTGGACTCACCTGAATTCCAATTGCACTTGTTAACTTGAAAATATATAAAACTATGTCTAAAAATGGCTGTAAAATAAATATTAGAACACATAAAATTAGACCTTCTCAACTAGATTGCCTGGCTAGACTGACAACTCATACATGTTAAATATAAAATGTCACTCAAAATTTTGTACATGATTATCAACTTGTACAGTTCTCACCTGGCATGATATACTACACATAGATCAGTGAATGTACAAAAAGTTATCTTAAGAAATTTAAAATGGTGACAGCCGGAACAATGTCTTATGATAATTAGGTGGGAGAAATGTTTATTAATTTTCATAAATTAAAAGATACTCTACTATAATAATTAACAATTTTAAGTTAGTAATATATGCCTGGACGGCAATGCAATATAAAAACACTCAACAAAACTTATTATAACCACAAATCTACTATTTATTTTTCTGCTTTCTATACAACTTCACCTATAGAACAGCTTTTTATTAGAACAATTATATATGGAAATAACTACTAAACTAATTCTGTGATACATAATGCTTCGGGAACTAAAATACATCAAGATACAGCTCCTCACATAGAGACAACTGAACTGATATATGACAGGAAATGAACACTACGTAATGTGTTTCAGGGATCCCAAATTGTGTTCATTCATTGTAAGTTCACTATGGCTACCTATCTTGACTAACATTCACATTATTATAGGATAGATGACTTAGTTTTTGAATTGGCTAATGCTAAGATTTATTTTCCCTCTCATCTTTTTTTCTTATATATTAACAAGCTAAAAATACATGTAAAATTCAAGTACATTTAAAAGTTATTGGTAAGCATGGCCCATGCCTATTATCTCAGCTACTCAGGAGACAGATGCATCAGGATTACAATTACCAGGCCAAAATAAGCAAGAGTTTGTCTTAACTTTTTTTTTTTTAAAGGGTTGGTGGGGCTGGAGAGATAGCTCCGTGGCACAAGTGCCTGCCTGGCAAGTGCAAGGTCGTGAGTTCAAACCCCAGTCTCCTCCCTCCCAAAAAAAAAAAAAAAACTAAATTAAAGTTGGATAGC
>PVJA010018405.1:9451-40122 GCA_004027025.1 Myocastor coypus | reverse complement strand
TTTTTTTTTTTTTTTTTTTTTTTTTTTTTTTTTTTTTTTTTTTTTTTTTTTAGTCTTTTTGAGACAGGGTCTCGCTATGCAGTTGAGGCTGGCCTTGAGCTCACTTTTGTAGCCCAGGCTGGTCTCGAACTCGCACCAATCCTCCTGCCTCAGCCTCCCGAGTGCTGGGATTACAGGCGTGAGCCACCACGCCCGGCTATGTCTTTAATTTTTGATGATGTTTATAGTTAACTGGTAAATTAATATAGGCTCATCTAAGGAATAAATCCCTTCACACTCTGAGACTTAGGAGTTTTGAGATAAAAATCCTTATCTCAAAGGATTTCTGAGGTGTAGTGGCACTAAATATATTTTAAAAGCTTAATTGAGAAAATTTCTCTTTTCTCCAAAGGCTCTCTTATTTAGATACAGCTTAACTACATTTTGTAGATATTCACAGCTCAGGGGATTTTCAGTGATTATTTTGTGACTCTTTTGGAGGTCACATGTTTTGTTAAGAATTCAATTAGAGGCTCTGAATTCTTAGAAAATGCACTTGCATATATATATAAACTCAGGTTTGCATACAATTTTAGTTCTTTTGCAGTACAAATGGAAGACATCAGATTAAGTGTTTCTTACCTGATTTAATCCTATCCTTTTAAAAAGTTAAAAAAAATTGTGACTTATCTTTTTCTTAGACAGTTTTTCATATCAGAATAAATATATCTGCTGTATTTTCCATGATTTTTTAAACTAATACTCTATTAATGAACTTGAGGATTATTTTCAGGTTTTCTCTAACTTTTTTTTGGTACCAGGAATCAAACTCAGAACCTTGTACTTGCCAGGCACGTGCTTATGCCACTGAGTTTTATATATCCCTAGGCAGATTTTTTTCAATCATAGCACTGCAGTGATTAGTCATATATAAGTAGCTTTGTACTATTATTTCTGTAAGGCAGATTTTGAGTAGTGATATTGCTGAATCAAATAAAAAAAAGTAATTTCTAAATTTTAAAAGATAATTGGCAGCTTTTTATTTCCTGAAAAGGATATGTTATTTACATTCCTACCACAGATTATGAGAGGGCCTATTTCTCCACATTTTCTCCAGCTTTGGGCATCATAAGTTTTTTGAGTGTTTTCAAACCTGATTTTATGAATACAGAACACACACGCCCAAGCGTATATGTATGTGTACTTATTTATATATTAAACATATTGTTCTTTATTAGTTGTGCTTTAGAAGTTTAATTTATTGCATGCTAGACACTGTAATATTTACTGTATACCAGGCAGATTTATTGTATACTGGACATAGTACATGATCCTGTTTATCTTTATTCAGTCTTATGAACTTAATTATCTTTACATGTTTATTTAGCATTTTAGTTTCTTTTTTTGTGAATTATTCATGTCCTTACTTTTCTGATTGTTTGCTCATTCATTTGTTGATTTGTAGATCTTTTAATTTTATTTTTGATGGGGAGGTGGCTTAGGGCTGTTAGCCTTTATCTTGAATTTTTTAATAGTTTTTTTTTTTTTTAGAGCAGTCTTAGAGCTATAAAAAAGTTGAGATAATAGTACAGAAAGTTTCCCTACATAGTACTTTATATTGTTTTTCCTGTTCTCAATATCTTCTACTAATATGGTAAATACTTTAGTTATAGTTAATGATCCAATGTTATACTAAATTCTATAGTTCACTCATATTTCCTTAATTTTAAAAAATGGTGGTTAAAAGATATACATACTTAAAATTTGCCATCTTTGTAATTTTATGGAACTAATAACATAGCTCTTTTATACCTCGGTTCATACCTTGGTTCATACCTCAATTTAATTCCCAAATTACAACCAGAATCCTGGTATGAACTCTGTGACCAGAATCATAAAAAAAATTGAGTTCGTAAACCAAGATAGCATTGTACATCATTGTTCCACAGGTAGTGTGTGTCATGTTGTTCTCCTGTAATTTATTTACACCATCTACTCTTCCATAGTGTGTTCTCTGGAAAGAAGTCATTATATGTTGCCTCTATTTAGAGAGTGGGAATTTATTTATGTCTACCCTCCTGAAGACTCCTAGCTTTCTGTTGCTGTAACAAATCCCTGAAACAATTTATAAAGAGAAAAGGTTGTTTCAGTTCATGACTGCAGAGGGTTCGGGCCCATGGCAACACTGAACAGCGTGATGAGAACAGTTGGTTGGGAGAGGGCTATTCACCTAATGGTAGACAGAAAGCTAAGCAGAAAAACAGAAGCCAGGCCATGGTGGTGCACACCTGTAGTCCCAGCACTTGGGAGGCTGAGGTCGGAGGATTGCTCCGAGTTGAAGAACAGCCTGGGCTACAAAATTGAGCTCAAGGCCAGCCTGAACGGCATAGTGAGACCCTGTATAAAAAGACAAAAAAAAAGAGAGAAAAAAAAAAAAACAAACAAACAGAAAAAAGGGCTAGAGGTGGCAGTATTCCCCTCAAAGGCTTTGTAAACAACCAAACTTCCATTCAGTAGGCCCTACCTCTTAAAGGTTCCACCATCTCACTCTAGCCTCAAGTTGACCAAGTGTTTTAAAACATGGCTCTTGGGGAATTTCCAGTTCCAAACTACAGCAAGGTCAAAATATCTACATAAAGCATTTGAAATTATTTTGCATGAGAGATTTATATCAGTAACTACTTCCTTATAAATACTGAGGAATCTGAGGTCTTGGTGACTTATTAAAGTTCAAAAGAGTCAACACAGGAACTTCAGCTTATGTCTTTGATTCTCATTTGCTGTAGCCAATCTAGTCTTTGGAGGATTCTGATGAAAAAGTTACTTCAAAATTTGGAATTGTGTGTGTGTGTGTGTGTGTGTGTGTGTGTGTGTGTGTGTGTGTGTGTGTGTGTGTATGTGTGTGTGTATATGCTTGCCTGCCTCCCTCCCTCTTTCTCTAATTTTAATTTTTCAAGACAGTCATGCTATGTAGTTAAGACTGGCCTAGAGCTCACTGTAGCCCAGGCTTGAAGCAGTCCTTCTACCTCAGCCCCCCAAGTGCTGGGATGTGGTGTGGGTGCCACCACACCCGGTTGCGCTTAATATATTTTTTCTTTCAGTATGTACCTGCAACTTAGCATTGTGATGATTACATGATAAGAACTCAGTATAACATGCTTGCCTGGTTCTTTCCCTCCCTCCTGCCTTTCTTCCTTTCCTTTTCTTCTTGTTCTTCTTTTTTTTTTAGTTGCATAGTTCTTCCTTTGAAAAACTGTACAAAAAATTGTACAGCCTAAAGAGAAAAAGGAAAGATGAGATTGAACAGGATCGAAACACATACAGAAGCGGGGCATGGTGGTGCGTGCCTGTAATCACAGCACTTGGGAGGCTGAGGCAGGAGGATCGGTGTGAGTTTGAGACCAGCCTGGGCTACAAAAGTGAGTTCAAGGCCAGCCTGAGCTACATAGTGAGACCCTGTCTCAAAAAGACAGGGTTAAAAAAAAAAAGAGCAAATTTCAAGGGTAACTTAGCAGTATATGGTACATATTTAAATATATAAATAATATTTAAATATATTTAAACATCTAATTCATTTACCTTTTTATTTAAAAAAGTTTTTATTCTGTTGGTGAAGTCACCAAAGCCAAAGAAAAAGCTCTGTATTTACTGGAAACATGTGTCCAATGCAGATAGCACCATGCCATGTATAAGTATTCATTCTGCAAATATTTATCAAGTTCTCTGTGACTCAAAGAAAAAAATGCAATATGTGGTTATATACTGGTAAAAAAGTGATGGCAATTTCTGAGCTGCTGTGGTTCTTTTAAGTACAACTATGAGGAAGCTTTGGAAACTTAGGACATCCTGTCCTAAAATCATTACTTTTACACGACAAATGCTACCAGGAATTTAAGTTTTTTTTTTTTTCTCACTGTTTCTTTACTTTTTTTCCCCTCCAAATCTGTTTAATTTTCCTTTGAAAGGAAAAGCTGTACTCTCATTTAGTATTTACTTAAAAATTTCTCCACAGGAACACAGTTCTTAAGTTTATGGCAGAAAAAATTCAGAAGTGAAACTGACTAGAAATAGAGTAAGAGCAGAATTGAAACTAGTAAGATGGGTCTGATGTGTGTGGTGAAATGAGAAAATTTAGATTTTTTTCCGTTTCCAAATGTCTGTTTCGATAAGCTGTGTATTTGTACCTGTCAAACATGATAGTTCTGGAAGAATAAGAAGTACTTGTCATTTTTCATATGTGCAGTTATAAATTAGAGGTGTTTTAGAAAAAAAAAGACTTACATTTTTTTCTCTCCTAATTCAGCCCGGTCTTGAACTCATTATGTAGTCCAGGCTGGCCTCTAGCAGCAATCCTAGACGTTTATTTTCAGAGTTTGAAATGTAACATTGTAGGTTTTTTTTTTTTTTTTTTTGTTTTGTTTGTACTTTGTGGCATCAGAATGCCCTGTCTTGCTAAATTTCTCAATACTTTGTATTTTAGCAGTTTAATTACTTACATTGTAAGTATAGTACACTTGGAGAATAGAAAACTTAACAATGGATTTTTATTATACATAATGTACTTTTTTGGTTTACTGTTAAATAATCTTGTTTTCCATGGAAATACACTTTTTGAATGATCCCTGGCCCCTGTGTAGAGTGTTATTTTAACAAGTCTGTATTGCATGTCTTGCTTGTGCTAGAGAAGTAGCCAGAACCTGGGTCTTTTGAGCAGTTCCACTGTGGTTGGTTGGATGTGTTGAGAACTTCATAAACATTTCTATGCTTTGACACAGCAGCTTTAGTGCTTTGGGGCTAAAATTAAAATGATATAGTGGCTGTGTTTTAAACTTTTAACAGCAAATCACTGAGATTCCAGCTGCTCACCTCTTTTTGTGGTGTGAATTAGAATAAAACTTAAGAATGTTCATCCAGAGTTCCAGTGATCAGTCTTCCTGTTTTGCCCCTGGGTACCCTACCAGCCAGTCCTCTTTTGAGCATTTTTTTTTTTTTTTAAACATTATTAAGAAATTGTGGGGCCAGGCAGGATGGCTCAGTGGTCTAAAGCTCCTGTTTAGGAAAGCTTAGGCGGCTGCAGAGACCGCAGTTCTATCCCCAGCACCACATGCTGCAGCAGCCCTGCCCTCAGGGCACGCTGAGCTGGCCATAAAAATAAATAAATAAACAAACAAAAGTTCTGAAACAAGAAAAAAAAATTCTAAAAAAAAAGAAATCGTAATTCTCTATTCCTTTAAGTTTCTGCAACTATCTGGGGATTGGAATTTTAGTGGTGGAAATTTTAGACTTTAATAGTGATGTTAGTAGACAGTTTAGTCATTCTTTGTGAAAGCTCTAGTAAAGTGTATTTATTAAGAAGCTGAGGTAGATAATACTCATTATCTGCACCTAAGGATTATTAGAATGGAGCTCTTTAATCCATTAAATGTCTGGCATTTCTTTCTATTATGATATTTAGAATGTCTTAAAAGATGCAGTAAGACTTTTTTGGAAAATAATAAGGAATACCAGAAAGTTTAAACTTGAATCTACTTTTTTTTTTTTTTTGTTGTTTTTTTGTGGGACCAGGGTTCAAACTCACGACCTTGCACTTGCCCAGCAGGCACTTGTGCCTCGGAGCTATCTCCCCAGCCCCTGAATCTACTTTTAATACTTGTGAGTAGACTTTAGGGTAAGGGGAAGAGGGAAGATATAAAAGTAACAGCGGGCATTAGGCTTTTTTTCCAGGCAAAATTTCTCAGTAATTTTTAACATGATGTGACTGTTTGTAACTAATTCTATGTGCAAAGAAGGAAAAATGAACCAAGGCACCATTTATTCAGCAGATAATTAAAAAGAACCATCTTTCAATATGTTAGGGACAGAATCTGAAACTGTGCCTTATTTCCGTCAACCTAAAACTCTTGTCTTTCAGAAGATATGAATTATTTCCTTCCTCATTCCAATCAGTCTTGTGTAAGAGCTAAGCTAGAAACTTTTAAAAATATGAAATGAAAATAGTCTTATTCAGAATTACAGAAAAATTGATTTTTAACTTCTGTCTTTTTTTATAAAAAGAGTATCCTTGAGAAAATTGGTACTGCTTTCACCCACTGAATTGTTGATAGTGGGCACCATAAAAAAGCTTTCTAGCCGGGCGTGGTAGCACATGCCTGTAATCCCAGCACTCGGGAGGCTGAGGCAGGAGGATTGGTGCCTGTTCGAGACCAGCCTGGGCTACAAAAGTGAGCACAAGGCCAGCCTCAACTGCATAGCGAGACCCTGTCTCACAAAAGATTAAAAAAAAAAGCTTTCTAATTTTTCTTTTAGAATGTGGGTCACCCAGGGAGGCAGGTGCTCCTTACAGATCAAAGATATTTTCAGGGTTATCTTCATTACAGGATAGAGTTGCTACCATTATGGAATTGCACAAAAAGTAGATATCTTAGGTTTCTTTTTAAGAACTGATTAAATGGAGTTTATTCTATACAGAAGATGTTTAATAGATGAAAGAAGAACCATTCTTCTCAGTGACATTCATCTGATCATTAAGATATTCTGTAAGGTCCATTGCATTGTCCTTAAAAGATGCTATGATTTGGGTGAGTGTCCCATAAAAATACATTTGTTAAAAGGCTTGCTTGTCAGCCCATGGTGCTATAGGGAGGTGGTATAACCTTTAGGACTTGGGGCCTAGGGGTAGGATGTTAAGTCATTGGAAGTATGCTGTCTTTTTTTTTTTTTTTTTTTTTGAGGCAGTGTCTTTCTATGTAGTTCATGCTGGCCTTGAGCTCATTGTGTGGGCTGTCTGGCTTTGAACTCAAGACATCCTCTTGCCTCAGCTTCCCAGTTGCTCAGATTAGAGGCATGTGCTAACTATGCCCAGCTCTAAGTGTACTCTTGAAGGGGATTATGGGAAACTGGTTCTTCCTCTTCCTCTCTTTTTTATTTCCCAGGAGGTATGAGGTGAGTAGCCATCTCTACCATGTGTTCCCACTTGAATGTGTTGTTTTACCATGTCTAAAAGCAACAGGCCAATCAGCCATGGACAAAAGCCTCCAAAACTATGACCCAAAATAAATTTTTCCTTTTCGAAACTTTATCTCAGATCATAGGCCTAGTGTTGTTAGGCTTCTAAGGAAAAGCTGACTAATATGAAGGAAGTTTTTAAAGTGTGACTTATTTTGTTTAGCTTCTTAAAATTCATTTTTTAAATGACTTTATTTTTTAAAATTTTATTTATTTATTTATTTTCTTGTTTCAGAACTTTTTGTTTGTTTGTTTATTTATTTCCATGGCCGGCTCAGCCTGCCTTGAGGGCAGGGCTGGCCCAGCATGTGGTGCTGGGGATCAAACTGCAGTCCCTGCAGCCACCCAAGCTTTCCTAAGCAGGCGCTTTAGACCACTGAGCCATCCTGCCGGGCCCTTAAAATTCATTATAATTGTACTTTACATTCCACAAATATGAGTGCTGATAAATGCCTGGAACAGTCTGGGTGCTGGAAAAAAAGCAGTAATCAAGATGAAGATCTTTGCTGGTGGACCTTACTTAGCAAGAGACCAACATTTAGCAGACTTTCTGTTGAAGGGCCAGATTGTAAATAAATGTTTCAACCTCTGTAGGTCATACTGTTTTTGTAGCAATTAGTGAACTCTGCTGTTAATGGTATTATAGTATAATGGCTCTGTATAGTTTTTAAAATGTGTTGGTGTATTCCACGTGAACTTTACTTGTAGATGCTAAAATTTTAATATATCATGAGATATCTGTTAATGTTTATCACCTTTAGATGTTTAAACATATAAAAACTTTATCTTGCAGCACATACAAAAATAAGCAGCATTTCTTGCCTGTGGGCCATAGATTATTGACCCCAACATAGATTATAAGCAAGAAACAAATAATACACATTCAAGTAGTGTGAATTATAAATGAATAAATAATTTAATTAATTAATTTAAGATAGGGTCTTGTTTGTAGTTCAGGCTGGTCTTGAATTTACTGTGTAGCCCAGGCTGGCCTTTCCAAGTACTGGGATTACAGGTATGTACCACATCACACCTGGCTGAAAGGTCAATTTATATAGAGAAGATATAGGTCAGAATTTTTTGCAAAGAACTCTAACATCTAAAGCTGTTTAATTGGGATGCCAAGATAGTTCAGCAGACTAAACTCCTGCTTAGGCATGTGCAGGGACTGGGATTTGATCCCTGGCACCATATCTTGTGCTGGCGTTGCCCCCAGGCATGCTGAGCCAGCCGCCGAGACCAGGCATGGTAGCACATGCCTGTAATACTGGTGCTAACGAGGCTGAAGACAGGAGGAACACTACAAGTCCGAGCTGTGTGTGTAGTGAGACCCTGTACCAAATACATTTAAAAAAATTAAATAAAATACAGCTGTTTAATGGATATGATTTGGCCACAAGAGGCTTTATAATAAATTTGGGAAACAGGAGACACCAGATTAATCGTAAGTCTTATCTCTGTAGGTTAACCCAACTCTTAGCAGCATTGGTAGGGTAGGGATTGAAATTTGGGTCAGATTATTTATTTATTTATTTATTTATTTATTTATTTACTTATTTATTTTGCAGGACTGGGGTTCAAGCTCATGACCTTGCACTCACCAGGCAGGCACTTGTGCCACAGAGCTATCTCCCCAGCCCCAGGGTCAGATGTTAATATGAAGCATTTGTCAAATTCATCTGTTTATACAATTCTTTTTCTATGAAGTATCTTTGGAAATGCTTTTGCTAGGCCCAATTGAAACTTTTGCTAGGCCCAATTGAAAAAGACTTGTGCGGCTGGCTTGTTAGCTCCCCAGACTAAAGTGCCTGCTTAGGCAGAGTGCAGTGGCCGGGGTTCGATCCCTGGCCTGCCATGCTGGCACCACCCACAGGGCGTGCTGAGACAGCGATTGAGACTGGGCATGGTGGCACACTCCTGTGATCACAGCACTTACTGAGGCTGAAAACAGGAGAATCACTGTAAGTCCGATCTACATAGTGAGACCCTATAGACTCTGTGACTTGTGAACTCTGAAAGTGCTACAGAAAATGGAGTACAATGCTTGAATTTACCTTATGGGATATTTCCCAGGCTTTCACTTAGAGCTTTTTAACTATTTTAGAAGTTATTCTAGCAAATTTAGTTGTGCATTCTGTTTTTCAGGTTTCATAGCATAGCTAGAAAGGGGAGGAGTGTCTATGCAGTAAGGCCCATTATGGTGCTAAGGAACAGTGGTAGCTGATAACCTGACTGAGCAGTACAAGTTTTAGAAGCACTTGGCATGTCAAGGTGTGATGGTCTACTTTGAGTTTTGTATAAAATGTTAAATAACCATTTTCCTCTTTAAAAAGATTAAAAAAAAGAGTACATTTGAAAAAAGTTGTAACAAAAATAAAGCAAACTGACACTGTTTAAAGTTAAGATTGCTTTAAAATTGAAAATTTTGAACTGCAGGTGTAGCTCAGTGGTTAGGTGTGTACTTGGCATGTGTACAGCCCAGAGTGCATTCTTCAGCACCCCTGTACAATTGAAAATTTAATTAATTGATATTACATTTCTTCTGTATACCAGATACTGCATTAGTCTCTGGTATACTTTTTTCTGTAATGTAACTATGATTTTTCTGCTTCTTAAGGCAAGTAAATATTCCTTTAATATGGACTTTTCAATATATTTAATAGTACCATAATGCTAGGTAATTATTTGCTAAGAAGACCTTTATGGTATCTTTTGGAAAGGGCTTTTAAAAATTTTTACTACTTTATAGCCTCAAAGGTTTAAGCATGATATAAAGCTCAGAAGCCATGAAAGAAAAAACTTACAATATAGAATGCTTTAAAATCATGCATAGGGGCTCCATGGCATAAGTGCCTGCCTGGCAAGTGCAAGGCCATGAGTTCGAAATCCAGTCCTGCAAATCAAACAAACAAAACAAAACAAAAAAATCATACATGGCAAAAACTATTAGAATGTCAAGAGAGAAATGTGGTTATCAGTGGAAATGATTAATTGATTTTGGCATGGCTAATCTGAAATAAAGAGATTTAGAGTTGAACTACCTTTATAGAGATGAGAAAGTCAGAAAGGAAAAACAGATCTCTAAAGCAGAAACACTTAATAAATAGAATTATATACTTACCAAACTAGTTACTTCCCATCATCTAGGAATATTTATTTATTTATTTTTTCCTGTACTTAGGACAGGGTCTAAAGGATCTCACTATGTAGATTGGACTCCTAGTGATTCTCCTTTTTCAGCCTCCCAAAGTGCTGAGATTATAGGCATGCGCCATCACACCTAGTTTCAATCGCCATTTCAGTGTGCCCCAGGCGTGGGGGTGGCATGGCACACTGGGAATCAAACCCTAGCTGCTGTGATTCTAGGAATATTTTGAAACTGCAGAATCTCAAGCCCCAGAAAAGACCTACTTAATCTGAATCTATACTTCAACAAGATGCTTAGGTAATTTTTATACACATTTTAAATTCAAGAAGCTCTGGTCTAGGTTATTTTACCAGTTTTTCAGATAATAAAATTGAGGTGTACATAAAAAGACTGACATACTTACACTGTTAATAAGTAGGAAAATGAAAATGTGCCCACAGAGCTGGGTACATCATGTGTTCTCTTCCCAGACTCGCTGTTTTAAAATCTTTTCAACATCTTTGCCTCCCATGCCCATTCTAATCAGTTGTCCAGACGTGTTGATCCTTTATTCACAGAAGCTCTGACATACAGCTTTTGCTGTGCACATTCTTCACTTAGTGTCCAAAGCTATTATTGTTCATACTATAAATACTAGCTTTTTTTCTTGCAAACAATACCTCAATTCCAAACAGCAAGCTCAACATCATTCCTTAAGAAGGTAAAAGTTATTAAAAGCACCGAGCTGTGGCTTGTTGATTTCAAGGAGAGTTTGTGTTTGTTCTTTTAGTGTATGGTGGGGGATGGTTTCACTGTGTAGTTCAAATTAGCCTTGAGTTCACTATGTAGGCCAAGCTGGCCTCTAACTCACAGTGATCCTTCAGCCTCCCTAGCACTGGAATTACAGGCATGCTCCACTGCACCTGGCTGAGAATTTGTTTGGTACCTACCAAGCTAAGGCTTGGTATTTCTAATGTAAAACCTCCTTGTCTCCATTACCATTATTTTTAAATATGTACCTCCTTTTTCTTGGCTTCAGGACTAACCCAGTTTGCTTTTATATAATAGTGTCTGCCTTTTCTAATCAAACTTTCATAAGCAAATCCAAAGGTCTACATGTACTTTCTAATACTATTTTCTGTCTAATCATCCACAAATATTCTAATATCCTTTTCTATACACTAGATCCTAGCAAACCAAAGTATTTTAACATTTTTTGAGTACCCATGGTATGTCAGGCACTATACAATAAATCAGAATACTAACCACTTTTGGATATTTTTTCTACAGAAATTAAGAAAATTAAGAGCCCTGGCTTCTACTTTATTTCCATTTCTGTAACATCAGTTGGAAACTGAGGAACCAATTGTAGCATGTTATATTCTGATTAGTTTAGGATATGGGAGCAACAAGTCTGCCTACATCTTCTGGTTTGTTACTGTAGGAATAAGTTCCAGGATAAATTTCTAAATTGAAAGATTATTATAATAAGGCTTTGCATTTATCAGGGTGTAAGTTTTTATTTTTTATTTATTTATTTTTTTGAGACAGGATCTCACTATGTAGTCCAGATTGGCCCTGAACTCACTTATATAGCTGAGGCTGTCCCCTAATTTGCAGTGATCACCTTCCTGAGTGTCCCAAGTGCTGGGATTACACCTGGCTTAAATATTTTATTTGATTTTATAACTTAAAATACATTTTAACTGATGTATGAAAGCAAAAAATTGTATATACTTATATGGTACTATGTGATGTTTCATTATATCATTTATAGTCACCCTTTGTAATAGCACACTAGAGCTTCTTATTCCTATTTAACTAAATACATGTAGGTTATATATGGTTTTATATATATACACACACATATATGTATATATATATATATTTTTTTTTTTTTTTTTCTAAGCTACCTGGGATTTGCTATATGACATAGGGGTGTGTGTGTGTGTGTGTGTGTTTATGACTAATTCCTTAGCACCTTTATTAATTAGTTCTTATTTTCTCTGAGGATTATGTTTGATTCTTTTGTGTTTTTATGAATCTGATTAATCCCTGACCACATCTGTTATCTAATTAGTCAACCACTAAGCTTAGTTCTAGGTTCCTATATGGGCTTATCCTTCTGTTCCTATTGATATTACTTCCAAACTTTTATTATGGAAATTTTAGTGTGTATTGAAATGCGTTATGTCAGTATGTACCGATAGGGCCTCAAACTCATGGCTGTCTGCATGGCCTCCTGAGTGCTTGGATTATAGACAGGTGTGTGTACCCCCACACTCTGTGATACTAACTTTAGTATTTGACTACTGAAAGTTCACAGCTATCTTTTTTTGTTTGCTTTTGAGACAGGGTCTCACTATGCAATTTATTTATTGATACTAAGAATTGAATTCATGACCTCATGCCTGCCAAGCAGGCGCAGTGCCATTGAGCTGTATCTGGGCCTGTACTGTGCAGTTTAATGTGACCTTGAACTTGCTTATGTAGCACAGACTGGCCTGGAACTCACGGTGATCCTCCTGCCTCAGCCCCCTGGGTAGTATGCCTGGCTGCTCTCATTCTTCAGAAAGATTACCCACTCTGAAATAAAGGAAAGCATGTTTGTATCCCAGTTCTTAAGCCTAGTCTGAAGAAAATAACAATATAGAAGAAAGGAGGAAGTGAAAGAGAAGGTGAAACTGAGACATGCAGGGGCCTGTAGTGATCTAGCACTATAAAGGCCCATTTTGTAGAGCAACACAGAAGGAAAATGGAAGGGTGGTTTTCCACAAGATTGGGAGTAAATATGGTAGTGTTACTGAATCTGTGTGCAGTTGCTCACTGCTCGAAAGCCATACTTGAGAGAGGAGAGCTGGAGAGAAGTGGCTTTCTTCAGGGGTCAGGCTTCAAATGAAAGGGCTGTCGTTCTTTCAGCTCCATCTTAGGGAACTGGGGAGTCAGGGCTTTTATAAGAAGGGAAAGGGGGATCAAGAGGGTACCAGGCAAGAGACTAAGCAGGATTTTTGCTAGCCAGGGCAGGTGTGTCCCCTTTTTTTCCTCTCGGGCTGGAACATCTTTGGCTAGTTACAGACATACTACTTTTCTCCAAGTTAAACACGGCAATTTATGCTTTGGGTTAGAACTGAAAAATAAGGAGGGACTTTGTACATTTGGATGGTACCTGAAGGTCCCTGAAAATCTGGGTTCTGTAAATCTAAGAAAAAAAGATCATTTAGCAGTTACTTTTTTTTTGGGTGCTGAGAATTGAACTCAGAACAATTAACATCTTTAACTTTTAAGTATCTTTTTTTCTTTTTCTTTTTAAAATAATTTAGAATACTGGGTGAAGGGAGGGGAAGGAAAAACTAATTTTGCCAAGGATGAGAAGTTAGCTGACTACTTTTAAGATGAGAAATGTGTAAGAAATATAGAAATTATATTTTGTCTCTTTTTATCTTTTTTTTTTTCTTCAGTACTGGGAATTGAACTCAGGACAATATTTTGTCTTTTTCCTGTATTATAATTTAATGGTGCTTACTAGGTGACTCTAGGTGACTACACCGAATTCTTGGGCTGATTTGAAATTGAAGGAGAGTAGAATTAATGTTAAAACTAAAGTCTCAGTTCCAAAGTTGTATCATTTGTATGAAAAAAAGCTCTAAATTGAGAACAAGAACTACAAAGTATAAGAGGTTAGGGTTGTAGGGGGTTATAGGTTTATTTCTTTAAGTCTGTCACATTGCCTGTTTTCATTGTATTACTTATAGGCAATAGCTCCAGGCACTAGGTTTTGCTTTTTTTTTTTTTTTTTTTTTTTTTGACAGGTTCTCACTGAAGTTCAGGTGAACTTGACCCTGGCTGGCCTTGGGCTCAAGGCAATCCTCCTGCCTTGGCTTCCCCAGTGTTGGGATTTATAGGTATGCACCTCTGTACCAGGCTCAGTGGCGCTGGTTTTTAAAGCATTCTTGTGTTCTTTCAAAACTTTACAGTGAATCTTTCAGGTAAAATCAAAGGATTAGTGAAAAAAAATAGGTGATTGAGAGTATATTAATATAGAAGCTTTTTTATTTTTTAAAAACTGATTTCACTTTATCAAGCTTAACCTTTTGACTCAGTAGTTCAATATCTTTACCTCCTGTGGAAATGTGGAAACATAATTTTCTCCTAGGTTTTCTTTTTGTTACTTTTTTTTAGATTTTATTTTTTAATTTTTTTATGTATTTACTACAGGTTCTCAGTACACAGCTCAGACTCCTAGTGATCCTTCTGTTTTCAGTCTCCCAAGCACTGTAATTACAGGCATGCACTTCAATGCCTGGTCTTAGGTTTTCTTTTTGTTGCCCCCCTCCCAAAAAAAAGTTATAAAAAATGTAAAGTAAAATGACCCAAGTCATAATTCTTCCCTGTCATTGAGTTTGGTTTCCGGTATAGAATAAATGCCTGAACTAAAGAAGAAATGAAGCCAGAAGTTCATAGTATGAATGAGAGAAGGTATCCAGGACAAGTTTCATTATATTTCTGAAGCAATTATTGTTTTAAAAAATTGTATCAGTGATCATCTACATCAAGATCAGCAAGCTGATGAATATAGGTTTCATAAAACTTAATGAGATAAAAATATTTTTGCATTGTTAAAGGCGTGTAAACAAATAAAGAATATACAGACAGACTGGATATGCCCTGAAAAGCTCAAAGTATTTGCTCTCCGACTGACTTGTTTACCAATCTATGATATGCATTATTTGAGTAATATAGTAATATTTATTTATGTGTGCAATTAAAAATCTCTTTGATGTTTCATACCAACACTTTTGATTTTTTTAAATAAGTTACATGATTTTTCATTATATAAATGTAATACCATTTAAGAGTGGTTGAGTGTTTGCTTTTATAGCATTACTGGAAAGAACAAATTTGTGCTATTTTGTGACTTGTAGAATTGCTTAAAATACTTAGTCAAATATTACATGTATTTTAAAATTTGCTAATTGTTGCTCAATTTTCTTTACTCTAGATTAGACCAGTCTGTTTTCTCCAACACTTATTTCCTTACTTAGGACAACCCTAATAGAAACTAATGAACAGTGGTTTAGCTGTTTACATAGGAGTGGTTGATTATATATTCCTTTTAACAAAAAATTAAATGGCTTAAAAACACCATTATCATTTATTTTGCACATGAATCTGTAATTTGGTCTGGGCTTAATGAGAATAGCTTGACTCTGCATATATATATAGATATATATAGATATATATATATAGATATATATATATATACACACACACACACTCTGTCTCTGTCTCTGTCTCTGTGTCTGTCCGTCTGTCTGTTCGTCCGTCTGTCTGTCCATCTGTCCGTCTGTCTGTCTGTCACCAGGACCTGAATCTCGTATGTCTTGACTCTTCTCTCTTTGATTCACTTTGATTCTCTAGACTTGTGTCTTTCTGTGTTTAGGACCACCTAGGTGAGGGGATGAGGGAACTAGCTCTTAACAGTTTAATACATTTTCAGGCCTTTTGGATAATATATGATGATGAGGGAGATAGAATGTGTTGATTTGGCTGACCTAAGTCATATGTGCTTCCCTGATACTGCAAGTCAGGTTAACTGTGTAAGACTGATTGACCATCCACCTCTGCTCCCTTTCATTTCTTTTTTTAAAAAATGTATTTAAGCTGGGCATGGTGGCGCACGCCTGTAATCCCAGCACTCGGGAGGCTGAGGCAGGAGGATCGGTGGAGTTCGAGACCAGCCTGAGCTACAAAAGTGAGCTCAAGGCCAGTGTCAAAGGCATAGCAAGACCCTGTCTCAAAAAGACAAAAAAAAAAAAAAAAAAAAAAATGTATTTAGTACAGGGTCTACAGGGTCTCACTATACAGATTGGACCCATAGTGGTCCTCCTGTTTTCAGCCTCCCAAGCACTAGGATTACAGGAACACAGCACCACACCCAGTTTCAATCGCCATCTCAGTTGGGGCCAGCACAACACACCAGGGATTGAACCCTGATCTCCGCATATGCCTAAGTAGGTGCTTTAATGTGCTGAGCTATCTGGCCAGCTCCCCTTTCATTTCAGATAGAATATTGTTATAGAGTACTGGCTGGCCTTAAAATTTTTTTTTTTTTGAAAACCATTTGTTACCATTTAATGAACCTGCTGCCCAGCGGCTTCAAGCTACCAGGACACAGGCCCCCCCAACATCCTTAATCTTGTCCTCTGCTCTTCTGCTGAAGAATGTGGCCTTCATGATGACAGGCTGCTTTGGCAGCTTTCCCTTCCCAAGAACTTTGTAGTACCCCGACCGCACTACATCAATGATGGGAGCTACTCCAGTCTTGTTCTTGGTAGCATTTACTTGTGTCTGCTCACTGACCAGTGTCCACAGCTTATCAAGGTTGACAGTTGGGCAGAAGCTCTGGTTTCTCTTTAAGTGGTAATGCCTCATACCAACCTTTCCAAAGTAACCTGGGTGATATTTGTCGAAGTTGATCCTGTGATGATGCATGCCCCCAGCATTACCCTGGCCTCTGGGGTGCTTCTGGTGCTTCCTGATATGGCATGGCCATGGCTCACATGGCCCCGAAGCTTCCAGGTCTTCCTTAGTCTGGAGGGCATGTTTGCAGCCGAGATGAGAGAGCAAAAAAATTTTTTTTATTATTATTTTTATATATTATGGCTGACTGGCTCCAATAATTTTTTTTTTTTTTTTTTTTTTTTTTTTTTTTGTGGTACCAGGGATTGAACTCAGGACCTTGCACTCACCAGGCAACCACTTATCCTACTGAGCTATCTCCCCCAGGCTTGGCTGGCCTTGATCTAGAGCCTTACTGTCCCTTTGCTCCCTGTTAACGATCCAGGCAGCCATATTGTACTCAGGTCCTACCTATCCATCACCAAATCAAAGCTGAATAGGTTTCAGTTTTGTGTTAGTGAATGTGTTTAATATCTGCACAGATGGCTGGCCAAATAGTTCAGTGGATTAAAGTGCCTGCAAGAGGGACCTGATGTTCTCCTTCTAGGCCTGCCATGCCAGCCCCACTCCCCACCCCCAGGGCACTCTGAGAGGGCAGTTGAGACTGGGCATGGTGACATGTGCCTGTAATCCCAGCTCTTGGGAGGCTGAAAACAGGTGGATCACTATGAGGAGTCCAATCTAGTAGTGAAACCCTGAAACACCCTGTAGACCCTTCCCTAAAATACAGAAAAAAAAATTCTGTATAGAATGCTTTATAGGAGTATTTCAGAAGATTTAATTATATTAATTCCAATTTAGTGCTTAAAATATATTAGTTTTGTGGGTTGATGTTTTTAGAACATAATTCAGCTGTCTCTAAAGCCACTACCATAGAGTGATATATACAGAAGGCATTTTGTAACTGGGAAGTTTAAGGAAATTTTTGTTAAGAAAAACTGTAGAATGTTGTCTTAATTCCAAAGTCTATTCAAGTTTTAATAATGGGAATGTTTTACATTCTTGATGTTGACTCAGTTTAGTACATAGGACCTTAACATGGTATAAAAGAGGGCTGAGGAGATAGCTCAGTGGGATAAACACCTGCTGGGCAAATACAAGGTCCTGAGTTCAATCCCTGTTCCCATCTCTGATGATATAAGGGAAATACTACAACTTCCAAGTCAGATATGCTGAATTTCTATTCCTCAAAATCTAAGTATGAATTCTTTTTTTTTTTTCTAAGTATGAATTCTAAGGAGGTTAAGATTAGGAAATATTCATTGAGAGAGAGTTCCTGAGAGGCAGGTGGAGAACTGAAGATGTGTGGCCAGTGAGCCTATTTCTCAAAGATAGTTTTATAGAGCAAAATCACAAGGTAGATTACAAAATCATGAGGTGGGTGCAACATAGATCAAAACTATGATTACCCAATAAGATTACAAGTATAGTTGCTTAGGTAATATTGATCCAGTGGGGAAGCAGGTTTCATATAGCAAGTGTACATGGAAAGAACAAGGACTGTTTTTAGTAGTTTTTAGTAGTGGATGAATTGGGAGGTCCTGGTCACTCACCAGGTGACTGGTGTCTAACTAGACTTTATTGGACTAGGTGATGCCAATTATAGCATAATCTTCAACTTATTGCTTGTCTTTTGGGGAGGTAGGCAGGCCCAATCTTCTGTTTTTATCATGATATCATGAGGTCTGGCCTTCAACAGATGCACCTCCAACTGCAGTTGTACATGTGTTCTCATCCTCTGTGCTGACTCCTTTGAGGGTCCGGCCCTGTTTGACTACCTGTAATATTTTTAACCTAACTTAGCTTAAGACACTGATTTTTAACTACTTGTAGATGGGTCATTTGAAGAGATGACCTTGAATTTAATTTTTTAAAAATTTAATTTATTTAGAGAAGATCTACTTAAGGATTTGCAGTCCTCAAATAGTCTACAAGTCCTCAATAGTCTAAAAACACTATTGAGACTTAACTTCAGTTTCAGCTTGGAGGTCAGTTCTTAGATTTGATGTGCTCTGTATTCTCTCACTGTCTGGAGAGTGGGCATCAGATTCCATTAAATGTTCCAGACCACTAAGATCCATTGTAAAGCCTACGTCAAGGCAAGGTTTAAATTTTAATGAAGTCCAACTTAGTAACTTCTTTCATGGATCAATGCTTTTGGCAGTATATGTAAAAGTCATTGCCAAACTCAAGGTCACTAGATTTTCTCTTGTGTTCTAGAAATTTTATATTTTATGTTTTACATTGAGGTTTGTAGTATTTTTTTTTTTTTTTTTTGTTGAGACAGGGTCTTGCTGTGCAGTTCAGACTGGCCTTGAGCTCACTTTTGCAGCCCAGGCTGGTCTCGAACTCGCACCAATCCTCCTGCCTCAGCTTCCCGAGTGCTGGGATTACAGGCGTGCGCCACCACGCCCGGCTCTAGAGGTTTGTAGTATTTTGAGTAATATTTTGTGAAAAGTGTAAGATCTATATCCAGAGAATTTTTTTTTGTATATAGATACCCAGTTCTAGTACCATTTATTCAGAGACTTTCTTCTTTGAGAAGTGCCTTTGAGCCATTACAAAAGAAAATAATTAACTGTATTTGTGTGGATCTATTTCTAGACTCCATTCTTTATTTTATTTTATTTATCTTTTTGAGACAGGGTCTCACTATGCAGTTGAGGCTGACCTTGATCTCACTTTTGTAGCCCAGGCTGATCTCAAACTTGCACCCAACTTCCTGCCTCAGCCTCCCAAGTGCTAGGATTACAGGTGTGTGTCACCTCACATGACTGTTAGACTCTCTGTTCTGTTCCATTGACCTATTTGTCTCTTCTTTCACCAATATAACACATTATGTTGCTTACTGTCTGTCACTTTATAGTAGTGTCGGTTCTTCATATTGTGTTGGCTGGTCTGAGTTTTTATTTAATTTTCCATTCATGTATTTAGAGCATCTTTCTTGAGATCTTTGATGTCTTTCTTTTTTTGGGACTTCAATTCAGGACCCTTTGTTTACTAGGCATGTGCAGTTCCACTGAGCTGTACCCTCAGCCTCCCTTTTTTTTTTTTTTTTTTGTAGGACCTGGGTTCAAACTCACATCCTTGCACTTGCCAGGCAGGTACTTGTGCCATGGAGCTATCTCCCCAGCCCCTCTTCAGCCCTTTTGATATATTTTATCAGAATTTTGTATTTTTTTCTTAGATAAATCTTGTACACATCTTGTTAGATTTATACCTAAGTGTTTCATTTTTGTGACTGTTCAAAACAGTTTTTGAATTTAAGCATTACTTGATCTTGATCCAAGTATGCATATTCATATACATAATAAATGTTTAGATATAAAATATTAAGCTAGAGGCAATGGTGCATGTCTGTAACCCCAGTATTTGGGAGGCTGAGGTGGGAGGATTGCTGAATTTAATACTGCTTGGATATCAAAAAAGTACAGGGGATACATAGCTCAATGTGAAGACCCTGGCTGGGTTCAGTGCCCAGTACTACAAAATAAAAAACAAAACAGAAAGATTAAGTAGAAACAAAGAAATGAATGAGTCTTCCTACTTGTCAGTGTCAGAATTACGTGAACTAGTTTGAAGCTGGGCTTCTGAAATGGCCACTCTTTAGGCAGACACTCTCTTTCCTACCTTAGCATTGTTCATTCATTTTTTTCTCTTCTATCTTGCTTTTCTGTTTCTCATATTATTAGCCCACCTAACTCTTATTTTTCCTTGATCCTAGTGCATTTGTTTTCTTACTGTTCTCAACATTTACTTAGTTTTAAACAAGTCAACTTTTCTTTTTTTGAAACAATGTCTCACTGTGTATGTAGTTCAGTTCAGGCTAGCCTTGAACTCACTGTGTAGCTCAGGCTGGCCTCAAATTTGGAGTGATCTTCCTGTGTCAGTCTCTAAAGTGCTGGCATTAAAGGTGTGTGCAGTGTGCCCGATTAGGCAAGTCAGTGTGGAAAGCTCTTATGAAGACCAGTAAACTAAAGGACATTTTTGTCTAGCAGTTCATTTATTTTTAACTCTGCTAATTATAATTAGGTGAAATAAATCTTTATTGTCTTTTATTATAGGTTAACATAATTAGGAAGCAGCTTTATAATACAGTTGGAATGAATATTACCAAAGAAGCTATACCAGAACATAAAAAGGGTCACTTTTCACTAAAATCACTTAACCTAAAGAATTGATTTCCTTTGTTCACTCTAGTTTATGGCAGCATCTTGTATTTTAATTAATTATGGTGTAATGAGAATATAAAAATATGAAAAATAAAGGAAAATGCAAACTTATACAACCTACACTCACTGTTTTAAGTATAGTTGGCTAATGTGTGTGTGTGTGTGTGTGTGTGTGTGTGTGTCTTTTTAAAGCTTTTTATAAAACACTCTGAAATTGTCAGTTGTGTTATCCACATGTGTGGACATATTGGTAATTCACTTAGAACTTGGAAATCAGAAAATTCCTTGGAGATAAATGCACAAACTTCTTATATATTGTAAAGATCTCTAACAATATCCACACATTCATTACAGGTTCAGCTTCCATCCAAGCTCTGTGTATTATTTTGTCAGTTCCGATATGATTACATTCATTTGTCATAAAATTCTCTTGAGTTGAAGGTTAGGTCATTGCTCTGTCCTCTATGGCAGGAGACAAGTATAAAGACCAAGTTGCATATATTAAGTTTATATAATATGTAAGTTGAGGTATATAAACACATATTTCCCCTCAACTTTCTGGGTTTTTTTTTCTCTTCTTTTGAAATATTCTGTTTTATATATTATCTTTCATTTGCATTTGGTTACTTAAGAATGTTGGAATAATGAAATGAATGATAAGTAGTACCTAACCCTATGGAGTTTTGTCAAGAGGACTAAATGATCACATGAGGATTAAATGGTCATATGTATCAAATACTTAGCACAGTATTTCATACATGCTAAACATTTAATAGATGCTGACAGCAGAGTGATGATAGTCTCTATCAGATTTTTTTCCTGCTTGATTAATAGGGAAAAGTATTGTAAACAGTTAACTATGTGTTTAGGGCAGAGTTGAGTGCATAGTAGAGATAGAAGCAAATTTTTAAAAAGCTTACTGTAATAAAGGAACAGGTAATTTTAGTTGGAGAATCAAGGAGGAATCTTCACTTCTAAACTTTGAAGTATGGATGGAGAGGGATGGTATTGTAGCTTGAGGGGCTAGCATGAGTAGAAGCATAGAGAGTAGGGCAGTGCATGATCCTTTAAGAAATTTATACTCGAACAGATTTGCTCACAGTGATGGGAAGTTTGTCTTTAAAGAGAGGACCCAATTTGTAATCACCGAGCAAATTAAATGTCATTAATGTGATTTTCCTGTGTGCCCTTTGACAGGGCTAATGAAAAAGCATATAGCAAGAGAAAATGATTGTAATCCAAGATATGAAATAGAAACTATTGGTGGATTATGGAAACTTTCAGAATAAGCTTTAGGAAAATTGTAAAAGTTGAAGCTTTTCATAGTTAGAGAATTAAACAAATTTATTAGATAATACCCTTCTCAGCAAACCTTTATCTCCATTTGGGAGAAAGGGTTGGCTTGGTATGTGGTATGGAAGAAAGAGCTGCACCCTGCTGGCTACTCACACATCATTGTGGATAGACTCAGTGCAGGAGAATGGGCTGGCTTGTAACCTGAAGGGAGAGCTTTAAGTATATCTTAAAACCAACATTTGGTTTCTATATTAGTCTCTGAAGACAGCTATCTGCCACAGGAAACTAGCTTTGGGTAGTGATAGATTTGATGTATCTAAACTTCAAATTTGACAGCATTTTTTCTTTTCATTATTCAGTATTTTGTTTGCCCATGGGCTTATCTCCTACTTTTTTATTAAATTTTCTGTGGTTGCTTATGGAGGTTTTACATTTTTTTCACTTGTAACTCCAAACAATCCAAGCATCCTAGTTGGGGAAATTATTGGGAAAGAGGTGTAATTAGGATCTAGAGACTCATTGGCTGGTGGTAAGGTGAGAATTTAAGCTCACAGCAGTAGGGCTGTTGGCTGGGTAAAGTACAGTTAAGTTTATACCTTTATTTTTTGGCTTTGGTTTTTTTTTGCTGGTTGTACAAATGATCCATTTTTTAAACGTATTTGATATGGGATCACACTATGCAGCTCAGACTGGTAGTGATCCTCCTGTTTTCAGCCTCCCCAGCTCTGGGATTACAGCATGTGCCACCAGGCCTGGCCTCAGTGGCTGGCTCAGCACGCCCACTGCTCCCAAGAGCAGGCCAGCATAGCATGTGGTGCCCAGGATCGAACCCAGGTCCCTGCGTTTGCCTAAGCAGGCACTTAGTCTGCTGAGCTATCTTGCTGGCCCCAAATGATCTTGCATCTAAACTGAACTAGGAATAGGGAGTGTAGATTTGTAATCTGGATTTCTGTTGGTATGAGGTGGACTTTGAATGTCTACTGGAATCCTGCAGTTACTGTGTGATTCATGTTCTAGGGAATACTAGTTTTCTTCTGCAGGTGCATAACTCTTTATAATATTTGTGCTTTTCAAATGTATTTCAGTAGGACAGGTATAATTTTTATTTAACAGAGGATGCTGAGGCATAAATAAACTGTGTTATGGTTGCTGGCTCAACAATAAATGACTGGGACAACCTATTGTATTTCATTTTTGAACTGCAACATTCAGAACATTTTATGAGAGTAAAACCTGAATGCCTCCTTTTTTTGTTATTTTTAGCGACGACTTCGACATCTTCGGAACATAGCTGCCCGGAACATTGTTAATAGAAATGGACACCAGCTCCTTGATACTTACTTCACACTTCACTTGTGTAATGCCGAAAAGATATATAAAGGTAAGGGTATGTGTGAACTCAAGGACTGTTAGATCCATTTTTATTCTTTGCTAACAAGTGATTTTTAATACTTCCTAATGTTATTTCTTACTGGAAAGTTAAGTAGGCTGTCTGTGCTTAAAGAAACAGAACTGACTGGAGGTGGTAGCACACTGCTGTAATCTGAGAACTCTGGAGGCTGAAGCAGGAGGATTACAGTGAGTTTGAGGTCAGCCTGGACTACATAAGTGAGTTTGAGGCTAGCTTGTACCTCATAGTGAGACCCTGGTTCCACCTCTGCCCCAAACAAAACAAAACAAGACAGAACAACAACAATAAAGAAATGTAGCTGGTGGGTAGTTGTTTTGAGGACCTGGGCCTTTCAGTGATGGTTTGTCATTTTTGGTTAATATTGTAGTAGTTAGTTAGCATTAATGACTTATGAGCTTAGGCCCTTGTATTAATTTTACTTTTCTTTAAAATTAATTTTTTTCTTTAATATTATGGTAATGTAGAGACAGTTTATATTTTCACATAACTGATTTTTTGTGATTGTTTTTCAGAAGAGTAACATTGTTGTTTTTTTTTTTTTTTTTTGACTCAGTTTTATACATTGTACTGTGGATTCTTCCATAGGGGTGATTTTAAGGGTAGATTCAGAATCACAATTATCTTTGGAAGCTATTGGATGAAAAGCAAGGTATATAGTAAGTTGACTTGCATGAGGTATTATAGGCAAGAAAGCGCAATGAAATGATGGGAACTCTGGATTAGAATTGAAAAATACATTGACAGTAGTTTTAGCTCAGCTAGTTACCAGCTTTTGAGCAATTTACTGGCCACTCATAGCTAGCTACTGGCTTTTTTTTTTTTTTGTCTTTTTGAGACAGGGTCTCAGTATGTAGTTGAGGCTGGCCTTGAGCTCACTTTTGTAGTCCAGGCTGGTCTGGAACTCACACCGATCCTCCTGCCTCAGCCTCCTGAGTGCTGGGATTATAGGCGTGCGCCACCATGCCCGGATTAGCTACTGGCTTTGTGACTTGGATAAAGTCATGGTTTTTGAGCCTGACTTTGTAGAGATAATGATTTCTTATCAAATAAGGAATTTTTTAGAGGATCAGCAGAGATAACATGATAATGGTTGATTAAAGAACTGTTAACATTATTGTAGTAAAAGATGCTAAGAACATATTTGAGTTTTGTCCCATGGCAAGGATGAAAAATTGAAATGACATTTATTTTTAGTTTTAAAATTACTAAAGCACCTTTATTAAAACAGTGATTATAAGTTATTTTATATTTCCTTTTTATTTTAATGTAGTGCTGGGGATCAAATCCAGATCCTTGCATATGTTAGAAAAAGTCCCTTACCACTGAGCCACATCCCTAGCCTGAAAGCATTAGTTGTTTGACATTAACTTTTTTTATTTTTGCTATCAACATATGCTAATACCAAAAAAGCACTCAAGAAGTTTACAAAATAGAAACTCTCCATAGTAGTTTCAAATAATTTTAAATACAAAGGATCTAGCATTCTGCCATCTTAATGTACTTTTTTGTATATCCTTTTTTTTTTTTTTTTTTTGTCTTTTTGAGACAAGGTTTCACTATGCAGTTCATGCTGGCCTTGGGCTCACTTTTTGTGGCCCAGGCTGGTCTCAAATTTGCACCAATCCTCCTGTCTCAGCCTCCCAAGTGCTGGGATTACAGGCATGTGTCACCACAGCCAGCTCTTTTCATATACTTTTATTTCACTTATTTTTTACTCTAACCACTTAAAAGTTATATAAATCTCAGTGATTAGTACCAACTACTATAACAGATGCCACAAATCTCACATCTTGGTGTAAACTTCTCACGCTAAGTCTTATTCTTTGTCAGGTGCCACTTTGGTGATTCTTTCAGTAGTGACACCTGATTGGGATTTTGCTATATGTCATCTGGCATGGCAAGAGAGGAGGGATTATTTGGAAGACTTTTAAGTGGAAATGGTCCACATCAGTTGTGTCACATTCCATTGGCCATGCATTAGTTGTTAGCCATTTTAGATGAAAAGGTGACTGGGAAATGTAATCTTAACTATGTGCCCAGAAGGAAAATATAATAGTTTGGACACTATATGGTTTATGGACGAAATGATTTTGTAGTTCTTAATAACTTTGAGTCTCCTGCTCCCTAATTGGTTATATCACTAAGAGTGTCTGTAAGTACTGGACTGTTGTTTTTGATGGGCTTCTCTATGAGTTTTTAATTTTTAAAATTAAACTGTATCCTTGCTTCACTGTTATCCCTGATAGTAGTAAATAGCACTTGACATTATTTAGGAATTTGAAAAATGATTAATATTACGAGAACCGTAATGTTAGTCATCATAGCTTCTAAAAAGAGAGTAATTCATGGTACTAGCTGATGATCATGAGGCAAAGATGAAAGCAGAGTAATGTTTCTTTTGCTTTTTGTCTCTGGCTCAACTTACACCTTGAATTTATAAGTTATCATAGATCGTTTCTTAAAGTTGGTTCAATGAACTGATCCTTAGCATTGTTAAGAAGAGGTGGTGACAGTACAGGAATTCCAGGTGGTGTTCTCCCACTCACCTACCAACTGCTCTTCACTCACCTACTCACTCACTCAGAAACCTCTTGGGTAGGGCATTTAGTCCCTCTTCTGAGCTTTGGTTAATTTGTTATTAACAGGGGAACTGATAATATCTTTAGACTACCTTCTGCTCCACAATGCCATTATGGAATGAAATTTATTCATGAATTTAGGACTCTGTAACTTTTAACTATCATAAGAAAAGCTGGGAAACCTTTCTATTAGTAATCCTAGTATCTTAGTATTTCATGATCATTCTAAAAGTATGTGAAATGCTGGCTTCTAAGCTATTTTATTTTAGCTGAGTTGAAAACAAATCTCAAGAAGATATGTGTGAAATTGTTGGTACTCTTAGGAGAGTGTCTACATTTTTTTTTTTCTTTTTGTCTTTTTGAGACAGGGTCTCCCTATGCAGTTCAGGCTGGCCTTGAGCTCACTTTTGTAGCCCAGGCTGGTCTCGAACTCACACCGATCCTCCTGCCTCAGCCTCCCAAGTGCTGGGATTACAGGTGTGCGCCACCACGCCCCGCACGAGAGTGTCTACATTTAAGGTAGTTTACATCAAACATCAGTTATTACATCCCTGGAGACAAAGTCTGTGGTAAAGAATAGATTCTAATTGTGGTTCCCTCTTAAAGTTGGAATTTTTATAATGTTAAGCATTCTTCTTCCCCGCTTTTCTCTCTCCTCCCTCTTGCCCTCCCTCCCTCCCTCCTTCCCTCGCACCTTTCCTCTCTTTGTTCCTTCCTTTTCCTCCCCTACCCACTTCTCTTTTCCCCAAATCCCCTTCCTACCCCTCCGCTTTCATCCTTTTCTTTGCCTTCTTTATTCTGTGCTGGAGATCTAGCTTAGGACCTTGAGCATACTAGAAGAGCACTCTACTACTAAGCCATAACCTCAGCCCCATGTCCTTTCCTGGTACAGCTTGCTTGAATATATCAGAGTAAGATTTCATAAGTCTCATATTTAAATATCATTTATTGACCTTCCAGATTGACATTCCTATATCTAGTTGCCTATTCTATGTCCCCCTTTGAGTCTAGTACATAAGTTAAACAATATATTCAGGGCTGAGTTGTTGATATCCTACCTCTGATCCAGTTCCTGTGTTCTTTCTTTGATCAGAAAGTGACAGTTATGCCGGGCGTGGTGGCTCATGCCTGTAATTCCAGCCCTCGGGAGGCTGAGGCAGGATGATTGGTGCGAGTTCGAGACCAGCCTGGGCTACAAAGGTGAGCTCAAGGCTAGTCTGAACTGCATAGCGAGACCCTGTCTCAAAAAGACAAAAAAAAAAAAAATAAAAGAAAGTGACAGTTACGTTTCTTTGGGCAAAAATCTTCAAATCATCCTAGATTGTCCTTTTTCTATTATAACCCACACCCAATATTTCAGTAATTTCTGGCTATTATTGTAAAAATATATTCATAATTTGGCCAAACCACCATTTTTTTTTTTTTTTTTTTTTTCTTTAAACCACTATCTTTTGTCTGGCTTTCAGTCTATTCTCAGGCAACATCCTATTTTCTTTTTTCTCATTTTATTGCTACATTTTGGTTATGTTCATAATGATAACATCATAGGAGGTTTGTTTCTGTACATGATATAGCAGGATCCTTTAAAAATGAATGTTATACCTGTCCTCAGAACCCTCCACTGGCTCTCATATAGAATAGAAGCCCAAATCCCAAGTTTCCTAAAAGACTGTTAAGCTGACCCTCTGCTGCTTTTTCGAACTTACCGTCTACTCTTTCACCTTTCTCTGTTCCAGCCACAGTGACATAGCTGTTTGGTGAGTATGTCAAGTTTTCTTAACTTCAGGACCTCTGACCTTGCTGTTTCTATGTGCCCTGAGCACTTCTCCAGATATCCACACAGCTGACTCTCACACCTTCATGCAGGTCTTTATTCCAGGATTTTCCTCAAAGAAACTCTTGACTACAGACTAATCCTTTTACAAATTGTGGCTGTTTGTCTTCTTTTTCCTGTGCTTTGTTTTTCTTTGTAGTACTTAAAATCACCTGATGTACTGTATCTGTTTAGTTATTTGGTTAATGTATGTTTCTTTTCACTGGAATGTGAGCTCTATGAGGGTATAAATTTTTAGGATAATTTTGCTTAATGTTCAGTTCCTAATATCTGCAACAATGGTTAGCACATACAAACTCTTCATATATCTTAATTTTTTAAATATATATATATATATATATATTTATTTATTTATTTATTTATTTATTCTTGTTTCAGAACTTTTGTTTGTTTATTTAGTTTTATGGCCAGCTCAGCCCGCCTTGAGGGCAGGGCTGGCACAGCATATGGTGCCGGGGATTGAACCACGGTCCCTGCAGCCGCCCAAGCTTTCCCAAGCAGGCGCTTTAGACCACTGAGCCATCCTGCCGGGCCCCGCATATATTTTAATTTTTAATTTAATTTTTTGAATATGTAATATGGTAGAGTTCAAAAATAATGTATATTTAAATACATATTTAACTAAAGCCTCCCATCATCCTACTTTTCTACCTCACTCTGTTAATCACTGTTACTGATTTTTTGTTCATCTTTGAGATTCTTCATGTAAATATAGCAATCTCTCTTTCTTCTCTTCTTTTTGAGAGGTATTGTTATAGTTTGTGTCTCGGTGTCCCTCCAAAGAGCCTCATGAAGTTATGGGGTGGCTTCTAGAGTTTGGAATTAATGATGCAGTGCGGGAACTATGAGTGTGTGTGCTATACCGCCCTGGGGTGGGTAATCTGCATTACAGTATAAGGAAGGGAGAGAGGTTACTTAGCTGCAGCTGCTGCTTCCCCCTTTGCTTTTTGCTGTTTTCTGCCACCATGAACTGCTGCCTTCTGCCATGCGCTACTCTGCCTTGGAGCCAGCTGAGTATGGACCGAAACCTCCATTAACTGTGAGATAAATAAATCTCTCTTTCCTTAATTTTGTGTGGCAGGTAGTTTGTCTCAGCAATAAGAGAAAAGTAACTGTGACAGATACCAAAGAAATATGCTTCTGTACCATGCATTTTCCACTTGGTGCATCTAAGAAGTTTAAAAAATAGTATCAAAGGGCCAGGGATATATAGCTCAGTGCTGCAGTGTCTTCCTGGAAGCATGAGGCCCTGGGTTTGATTCCTGGCAACAATAATAACAACAACAAAAAAGATCAAATATGTAATTTATTGCATAGTAATAAAATGTCACAAGCTTAGAATATGTAAAATATCAATGGTAAAAAGATTGGCTAATTTAAGTAGATCAGGAGGATAGCATCTGTGAACCTTTCCTTGTACAGAGTGTGAAAACAGGATAGTTCAAGTACTACAAACTGGTGTGTGTGTGTGTGTGCTTGTGCGTGTGTGTGCGTGTATTCGGGGATGGATAATGGGAATGGCTGTTAGGGTCTTGTGTGTGTGGTAAGCAAGTACTATATACTGAGCTATATCTCAGCTCATATCCCGCAAACTCTTTTTTTTTTTTTTTGGTCTTTTTGAGACAGGGTCTTGCTGTGTAGTTCAGGCTGGCCTTGAGCTCACTTTTATAGCCCAGGCTGGTCCCGAATTCACATCGATCCTCCTGCCTCAGCCTCCCAAGTGCTGGGATTACAGGTGTGAGCCACCACGCCTGGCTCTGCAAACTCTTTAGAGCACTGTTAGACTTGCATATAATTTATGAATTACCCATTTGTTGAAACGTAATTTGGGCTTGCAAAATTTATCCTAAAAGGGCAGGCAAAAAAATATGAAGACAGTTGTAACAGTACAGTTTTGGCCCCTGAATATGATCCTCACTAAAAAGGTTAAAAAATAAAATTATTTCTTTTTTCTTTTTTTTTTTTGTCTTTTTGAGACAGGGTTTTGCTATGCAGTTGAGGCTGGCCTTGAGCTCACTTTTGTAGCCCAGGCTAGTCTCGAACTCACATCGATCTTCCTGCCTCAGCCTCCCAAGTGCTGGGATTACAGGTGTGCACCACCACACCTGGCAATAAAATTATTTCTTGAGAAAACAAAATGAAGCTGTTCCAAAACAGAAAGCACATGTGGGGGCTAGGGAGATAGCTCCGTGGCACAAGTGCCTGCCTGGCAAGTGCAAGGTTGTGAGTTTGAACCCTAGTCTCACCAAAAACAAAAACAAAAACAAAAACAAAACAAACAAACAAACAAAAAAGCACATGTGTACATCCACACATGCACAGATTCGGAAAACCCAGATCCTAGATTCCTGCTGCATACTGAAGCCTGTCATGAGCATCCACACAGTATGATGCGAATGATGTGGTGATGCTTTCATCATAGGAAAAGTGGACTCAGGTGTGGCCAGCCCAAGTGATGCACAGGTATTGGAAATGTTAGGTCCAAAATTCAGTCTCTCTGGCTTTTTTTCAGCTAAGTTCAACACCCACATACCTTACCAGAGCTTAGATTGTCACCTTCAAAAACATTCTGGTGTGTTTTGTCCTCAGCCCCAGAAGGGAATAGACCTGTGTTATGGTTTATGTCTAGTTGTCCCCCCAAAGCCTCATGGAGTCATTGGGCAGGGACTGCTAGAGTTTGAGACTTGATCCATGATCCCTGGGATTATAGGTTTTAGTACTGATGGGATTATGGGTGGAAGTACTTCTGGGATTATGGGTGTAGCCTAGGGCGGGAGCTAAGGCGGAGAGCCTGAATGTAATATAAAGA
>PVJA010018404.1:0-40044 GCA_004027025.1 Myocastor coypus | reverse complement strand
CCTACTGAGCCCGGTTGCAGTTTCTGTCCTTCACGGTCTGCCTGAGACACAAACTCAAAGATATGAAGTTCCCACTGGAACTTTCACTGTCTGTATTTCACCACCCAGTGTTAGGTTCTTATGTCTTTCTGGGTGAGAGTTAGGAAGCCACTAAGGGCAAAGTTTCTCTGGGCAGCCTGTGAAGTTATGGAGTGGTTTGGGAGGTAAGAGAATTTCTGGGATAATTTCAAAATTATGGAACTTTTACTGGTTTTAGTGTACCTATTTATTGTATATAACATGATGTTTTAAAGGAACATATACATAATGAAATGCTTGTGACAGTCAAGTTAGCTAACATATCTTTTGTGTGTGTTATAAGAGCCCCTAACACTACTCTCACAGGGGCTGGAGAGATAGCTCAGTAGAATAAGTGCTTGCCTGGCATGCGCAAGGACCTGAGTTCAATTCCCAGTTCGGCAAAAAAAAAAAAAAAAAAAAAAAAAAAAAAGATGGCAAATTCTACTCTCATAGCAAAGTTCCAATATATTATATAATATGAGAAGGCATTAGTCTAGTCCTTACACTGTATATTAGATCACTAGAATAATCAGTCCATACAATGGCTGACAATTTTGTATCCTCTCATATATATATATATATAATATATATAATATATATAAATATATATATGTATTATATATGTATATATACAATATATATATATATATTGTTATTGTTGTTGTTGTTTTTCAGAGCCATGGATTGAACTCAGGCCCTTGCACTTGCCAGGCAAGCACTTATTCTACTCAGCTATTTATTTCCCTAGCCCCTATATAGCCTTTTAAAACTTTTCTATGTGTGAGTGAAATCATTCAATATTTTTCATTCTGTGACCGGCTTATTTCACTTAGCATAATGCTTCCAGTTTTATTCATGTTGTGAATAGCAGGATTTCCTTCTTTTTGAGGGCTAAATACTATTCCACTGTATGTATTTTGTATTTTTTTATTTAATATTTTTATTGTTTAAATTTAACAATGGTTATATTACATATTTTCATCATCAGATCAGTTTAGATTAATACATATAGGTATATAAGATTGATCAAACAATTAAACATTAACCCTTTTAAATCAACACTTTTTTCCCCCTTCTTTTCTTTGAAAGTTGACATATTGCATATTGTCCTCACAATCGCTCTACAGAGTACAGTGTGTGGGCATGACCCACCTCTCTATTGATGTTACTTAGAAAAAAAAAAAGGGAAAGAATATACTTCTCTTTGGACTAAGAGGAAACAGATACATACACCATCAAATGTTCTGCAATTGCAGTGGGCCACCAGTGAAGCTTGTAATGTTGGAGGCTATTGAATCTAAGCCTCCTAAAGCTCATCTCAACAATCTAGCTCTGCGTTTTGTATTTTGTATTTAAATCTATATACATGTATGGAAACATGCCTATATGGGTTAAAATTTTTTTCATTTTTCTGTGGATGTACCCTTAGGTTGTTTCTATATGCTGGCTATTGTGAATAATGCTGTGATGAACATGGGGGGGGAGATAATGCTAGGTCGTGCTGATTTAATTTCTGTTGGACATATACCCAGAAGGGAGATTAGGGAAGCCTAGGGTAACTTTAGTTTTAATGTTTTAGGACCTCCCATCTTGTTTGCCATCATAGCTACACCAATTGGAGTTGTTTTATTACAATCACAACCTGAACGAAATGTTAAAAACCTAGATCTTATTCTGGATGGCCACATTATAACTAAGGGTTGTCGTGGGATTTCTGGGCCCTCATTTGCTTCTGCCTTGATGCATTGCAATTAGCTGGGGCTACATATAACTGAAAAAAATCCACAATGGGAGTAGTATGAGCCAGATAGAAGGTTAATTCTCTATCACATAGAAAACATTTGGATCTAGAAGGTGCTGCTTTGGTGTGGATGCTCCATGAGGCTCTTAGGAACTCTGACTCTTCTTAGAAGCCTACTATCTCACCTTTTAATTCTAACCTCACAATCCAAACGGACTGCTGAGCTCCAGCTAGTGCTCACTCATTCCAAGCAGCATCTACTGAGAAGGGAGATTCTAGGTATCTGGGGACAAAAGGCAAAGACAGGCCAGCTCTCTTTCCTTTAGGGAAAATCTCCAAAAAGTCCTAAATAACATATCTACCTATACTTCACTGGTTCAGTCCTTATGGTAGGGGTACAAGGAAGGCCATGGACTGCAGGTTTTAGCTGGGGGACATTAAGGGAGGAAAAAGGTGCACAGTGGGATAGATAACTAGCAATCTCTGCCACGTTCTGTGTAAAAGAACTCATTAGCTTCACAATGTTCTGCTTGCATTGTCAAGGACTAATGAGGAAAGAACAGAGGAGGACTTAATACATAAATGATGGCTTAGCCCCAGTGAAGGCCAAATGATGTCCCTGAGGGCTGGAAGAATGACAGTTTAGCAGTAGATCTGATAGGAAAAAAAGTGGTGCGAGAGCTGAGTCACTGCCTGCCTCACAGTAATACAGCGTGACGAACTCAAAAGAACCTGTGTCCCAGGCGGCAGCACAGTCACGATCTGAACAGCAATTTAATTTTAGAAAAACAACATCATCTACCTTGTTAAAATAACTGTTGCTCATTTCATTTTTATTGGTTTTGTAGTTTTGTTTACATTTCTTTTGGAAGTTTGTTTCGGCTTTATAATTGTGTATCAGCACAAGCATGAGGAATTTGCAGCAGATTTTCTCTTTTTATGTAATTTAACACTGTAATAAAAATGAGTCAGTAATTGAGCCTCTGTGCTGGTAGTTTTTTATGGGGTGGCAGGGAGATGTGTCCTGAAATCACTGTGGTCCATTGTGGCAAGTAGGAGGTCAGTGCGAGTTGGCATCACAACCTAAGCATTCTGACTTCAAGTCCAGGGTTCTTTTCTCATTGCAACCCCAGTGCTGGTGAGAAGGCCAGCTGTGCTATAAAATAGGTGTGTAACCTAAGTATACATGGGATCAGAGGGATTTAGCTCTGGAAGTGCTCAGAGAGGTCACTCAGTGACCTGCCTTCTGGCTGAAGTTTGCACTTCTCTCTCAGCCAAGTGCCTGGATCAGGGGGTGAAGATGAGGTTGCTGGTTTAGGTGACATAATGGGGAACCTAGGAGAAGGCTGGTTCAAACATCTTGTCTTTGACACAAATGGAATAATACCTGGGCATGTTCATGTGAATATCTGACAAGCACAAATGATACTGGGCCTAAATGAATGGAAGTATATCCTCTCCTTTGTCCCTAGTCACCACTTCCCATAGTCCTCATGGGCCTGCACAGACATAAATCAATCCTAGCTCCTTCTGCTGTATTCCCACCTAGAGGACTGCCTCTTAGGAAGTGGAAGAAGTGCTGTATCAGGTCAGTTAGAGAAAGACAGAAGTAAAGCTCTCTTTCCTTCTTAGGCAGCAGTAACTCTTTCTTAGACTCAGCCACTGTCACCCATCTGAAGCACCTTCTTGGATGGTCTCCTACTGGAAGGAAACCCCACAAAACTGTGGAAATTCCAAGGGAAACACTCAATAAGATTGAATGAAAGAGGAGTAGAAAGTGGAAGGAAAGAAAGGAAGGAAGAAAAAGAATGATAGAAAAATTGAAAGCATACTCTCGAATTTACAGAAAAGTCGAGTAGAATGGAAGCAGGAGCTTCTGGACCTCTGTGTTTCCTGGGGTGGTAAAAAGGGGAAGGCAAGAGGCTACAGTACCCATCTAGTCACTGCCCTATGCTTCCTGCATGGGGCGAATAACGTCAGCCTGATTCTGTCTTCAGGAAGCTTCCAAATCAAGCAGACCTGCTTGATGGGTCACCATACTTACAGGCATCAGGGCCGTGAAGAGAAAGATTTATAACACACCATAGCACAGAGAGAGCGAGTTCTATGGTTGGAGAGACTGGTAGTACAGATGTCTCTGCTGAAGCATCCATGATGTGTGTAGCCCAAGAGAATTTTCTGGGGCAGAAGGTAATCTGTAGAGCTGGAGAAGGAAGGCCGTGGAGTAGCCATATAGCATCAACTGTGTAGTAATGCACACACAAGATAATCCTCGACCTCTCCAGCCGTTTGCATCTCTCTCATTCTCTAACATTCACCTTTTGTTCTCTTCTTTGGCCCGAAAGAAGAAAAGCATCAGGTTGTAGGCCACATCTAATACCCCTCTATCACATCCTTTCCTTACCTTCTTTGTAAACTGACAAATAATGATTGTATGTGTCTAAACAGAACAAGGTGGTGCTATAATGCAGACATACTGATTAAGGCTATATCTATATAGTGATGAAGAAAAAATAAGTCTATGCATAGAGACTAATTTTGTCATCCTAGTCGTTTGCAATATGGAAACCACATAGAAGTGCATTGACGCATTGACAGGTGAATAGATACAGAAAATGTGGCACAATTACAAGCTTCAGCATTAAAAAGGAACAAAATCCGGTGATTCATGACAACATGGATGAACCTAGCGGAAATTATTCTAAGTGAAATAAGTCAAGCACAGAGGATAAATGCCAGATGCTTTCACTTATATTTGAAATTTTTAAAAATGTCAACTCCATAGCAATAGAGAGTACAAAGGTGATTATCAAGGAAGAAGGGAGGGGACGAGGAAGCGAAGATCCGAGGAAACAAAGTTGCATTTCAATGGGAGGAATAAATTCTGATGATCAGCGCAGCATGGTCACTACAGTCAATAACGCTGCATCGCCTCTTTCAAAATTACTGAAATAATAGATATTAAATCTTCTCACCACAAAGCAAAGTATGTGAGGTGCGGAGATGTTAATTAACCTGACTTAATCATTCTGCATCTCTTTTTGTTATTCTTCTTTTCTCTCCAAGCTCTACTAACTGCCCTCTCCCCAGTCTCCATCCTCCACATATTAAATATTCTAGGCCTTAATGAGACTGTCTCTAAGGATTGCACATTAACATGTATCATGTATTTCCACCTCACAGAAATCCTTTGAGTTGGGGATCACGTTAGGTATTTTGAAAAGGAAGAAACAGACACAGGGGTTAGACAACATAGCCAAGATCATACGGCAAAACTGAGGTTGAAACTTACACATATTTGGCTACTCAAGTCACTCTCTTACCATTCCAGGCAGGGGCCAGGAATTCTGAAAAGTATTTGAGTGACATTTTGCTACTGTCACACCCACCAGAGCTGGCTTGAGGGCACCGGAGAGTGCACTGCTGAGGAAAGAGTCTTGGGTGACAAGATTGCAAATGCCAGGTTGGTGTGCCCCAAACCCGAGCCATTGTGGGTGTGGTGAGAACAAGCAGGTGGATTTGTCAACCTCCCTGCCTTAGTAGCTCAGCTGCCTGGGGATGCAGTCAGCAGACCAGGCATCATGCAGCAAGCAGCCTTGTTGATTTTGACAAATGTGATTTTATGTGACCTTGATCATTCTCGCTGCCATCCACTGAGATAAACTATTACTACTTGATAAGTGACACAATGGAAGCTCAGAGAAGCGAAGCAACTTGCCACACAGCTATGCCACACAGCAAGCAAATGGCATATCTGGAACACCAGTGAAGGCAGTCTGTCTCCAGAAGCCACACTGCCTCCCCACAAACACCACCACAGCAACGATGGCAAGGTAGGAGGGGAAAACATACTACATGAATGCTACCACCAAAGAGGTATGAAAGCCCTGCTTATGTGACCCATAAGATCTCAACCTAGGCTCACTTCTGAATGATACCACATGTGAAGTGCAAAAATCACACAGTAAATATACCCTTTCTAGAGAGCTGGCCTTGGTGGATCAAAGAGGTATTCAGATGTGTATTTTATTGGATATCGTGTGACCAACCTGGGCTTCTGGCCAGAGCTTTGCACATGGCACAGTATTTTTCCTTGTGCACACCCATGATTTTCACTATGGTCTTTCCCATTCCTTCTTTGACAATTCTGGTGTCCTTGTAGGTTAAGAACAATGACCAATAGGAACTGAACCCTCTGTGCGCTACACTGTGCTCCATGTTACCTTATATGGATGCTCACTTTTACTCCTTCACAGCCTATGAGGTAGGTACAATTACCACGATTGTGGAGGTGAAGTGACAGGCTCAACGAAGTTGGAAAAAGAAGTGTTAAGCAGCTACTGAGTGGTAAAGGAGGGCTTTGGCCCTTGGCCTAGGTCACTCCAGATTTGGCATCCTTATGTGCCACTCAGGGTACAGCAGCTAAGCGAATGCTAAGGGATCTGTCTGGCACCTGTCCCACTGCACAGATGGGCAAACTGAGGCTCAGCAGTGTTCAGGATCAGCTTAAATTACAGCCCAAGGTAGCTGAGTCTTGCAGCCTACACAGTTCTGTCCCCATTGTCAGACTCTGTGAGTTCTTTGAGAGCACAGCTGAATCTGTTCCACTTATTTTCCCAGCACATAGTAGGAGTACAATTAACATAGTTTCAGTGACTCAATTAGTTTCTAATCATTTCATCTGGTCTGGATTTGGTCTCTTTAAATATCAGGCTTCACTGTGTACCAGGTCGGCACCAACCTCCCTGTAACAAATATGGAATAGAGATGAGGGTCTGAACCATCTGTGCTGTTCTGTTTGATTTAAGGTCATCTGTGGCTTCGGCATCCAGCTTTCACTACTAGCGTTTCATACATTCATTTCCTGCAGTCCTGTTTCCTACAGAAGTAAACACATGGAGGGATTGACGCAGGGATGAGGGAGCCAAGGCTATAGCTTCCAACATAACAGCTCAGAAAATAGACTCACATTAATCAAAACAGCAGCTAACAGGTTTTCCATATACAATGCATTGTTCACACACACACACACACACACACACACACACACACACACACACACATATATATGAATTCATTTAGTCCACAAAACAATCTAACGAGACAGATGTTATTATTGTTTCTATTTTATAGCAGAGGAAACTGTGACTCAGAGGGCATTGGCTACACAGCTAAAAAATAATAGAACTAGAATTTAGATATCTCTGTATTTTCACTGTGATGCTAAACTACTTACATCCATTAATATAGAACTTGTGGATGGATCGGCTCTAGGAACTAACCCAGAGGAAGGAGCAGTGACAGCTCTTAAGATAGGGCTTGCGTGTGGTGCAAAGAAATTAGTTTGGACTAGGGGAGAGCTCATGAGTTTGGATTTTGGATACTTCAAATTTGAGGTGTATTTGAGGCATCCACTTGGAGATGCCAAGAAGAAAAATGGATGTGTAGTCTGGAACTCCAAGGAGAGATTTGGGACTCTTCATCATACAAATAGAAATAACTTTATTAAGCACCCACTCTATGTCAGCTCTGCCCCAACAAACTCATGCGGATTAGAGATTATAATATAATTTGAGTGCAGCCCTATGAAGTTGATGCTTTATCATCCTTATTTTGCAGAGGAGGGAACTGAGGTACAGAGAAGTTAAATGATTTAGGGTCATATAGCTAGTAAACTGCAGAGAAAGGATTCAAATAGGACGAATTCCCTGAATTTCAGCTTCCTTAATTGAAAAGTGGAAGGAATACTTCACAACACACAGGATGTGCTGAGGATTATATATATCATCATCCTCATCACAGATGTTAGCATTATTACCATCTAATATTATTTAACACTATTTGATTTACAACAACATAGGCATTACTATAACAGGTAGAACCTGGGGTTTCCTTCACTTCCATTCTTTCAGTTTCCCTAAGAAGCTAGGCTAAGGTTCTTGCTTTCCCCTTGACTGTATTTCAGCATCTTTAGATTAAAGCACAGTAAGTGCCCTGGACCTCTGTGTTCAGTGTGGCCTGTTTGAAAGCCTTTCATGCAGATTCTTATGATAACTCGGCGCTTTCCATCCATCAGCCGTTCCGGCATTGCAAGCACCCAAAGATCCAACAAGCACCCTAGGCCCAAACACACACGGAATTCAGAGAGGAAAAAAAGAAAAAGAAAAAAAAAATCTTCACTCTTATTTACTCGCTATTACCTCCATGGCCAGAAGGCGGCGCTAACTCACATAGAATCTCGATGTTTCTGCTGCAGAGATTACTAACGGGAGGAAACAGGAAGAAAGCAGATAGGGATTTAGGTAAACAGACCCCCAATTTGTCTGAAGACCAAACCTCTAACACGGCCAGAGCATTAGCCTTGTCCTCTGGCCTACAGACGAGCTGTATTCTGAAGACAGTGTACCTTAATGGTTAACACCCTGGGTTCTGTATCTAAGTGGTTACGTTCTCATTCTGGCTCCATTACTTCCCAATTGTATGCCTTCCCTGACTCAGTTTATTCACGGAAAGAGAGCCACTGGTAGACACTTCAAAAGAGGATTCTGAGAACGAACACACAATCCAGTATTTGGGGAGAATTTAAGAACGCACCACACCTGCTATATGCTCAGTACATGTTTGGTGTTTCTGAGCCTTTCTTCTAGCCACCAAGCAAAGTAGCTCGAACAGTGAGCTTCAGAGTCCAGGTGCTGTTTGTCCAGGAGCCACCTATACTGCGTGGTCCCGGGAAGGACACTAGGCGAAGACCCTGTGAACCCACGCTCGCGCTGATGGTCACCGGATCGGAAGTTTCCCTGTTCCTCCCCCACACTTACTGGCCAGGCATCTGACATGTGCACTGCACCCTTAGGTACTTGGGCCAAGGCTTCAGGCCAGTGCGCTAATTTTGGATTTCAGATCTCTTGCTGTACTTGGTCTTGAAGACAGGGTTAGATTACATGTTCCTGCCCTAGAGAGCAACCTGTTCCCAAGTGAACAGGTACATACACACCACACATAACACTCTCTCTCTCTCACACACACACACACACACACACACACACACACACACATGCGCACATGCCTTTTCCACCCAAACTCCAGGAACCAATCCCCGTCCTTTGGGGAGGGAGTAAAAGGCATTTGCATCCAGCAAAATAGCTGTGCAGCTGGCTTAGTCTATGCTAGGCATTTTCCTAGTATGAATAACCTCTGGGTGACAATGTCCAACTGAAGAAACAGCCCATAGGGAGCCTCATGACTGTTTCTTTTAATCCTGCTAACAATGACCTCAGAAATCTGCAGGGGGCATGCTTTTAGAGACTTGTATTTATTGTCTTAATCAGCAGGTGGTACCTGCCTGCTTGCTACCCTTCCCTCTGTGCTTCTACCCCAATGGGTATATCTGTACCCACAGATGAAGCGATTCCATTTCCCTTGTGTATGGTCTGTGGGTCTGCTCCACTAATGCTGGTGGGAAGATCTGACCCCATGTGCTCCACCAAGCTCCATGCTATTTAGTTGTTTCCCAAGGGTGTTGAATGTGTTCTACCTACTCCACTTGGGAGAACATGGATGAGTCCTCCAGGGTCCTGTCATCTATGGGAACTGGCTTCATTTTAGTATAATTCCATATCTCCCATGTATTCATTTCACAGATATTTACAAAACTGCTATTATGTGCCAAACCCTGGTTCAAGTCTAAGATATACAACTTAAAAGGAAGGCAAAGCAAAGGGAAAAATGGTGGAATTCTAAATGGAGCTCACGATTGAATGGGGCTAAGATGTTGTTTTTGTCCTGATCCAGCCAGGGAGTATTCTGAGAGGTTTACCATCTATCTACTTATGTAATCTTCAAAACTTCATGATATAAGGAAGATAAGCATAACATTATGCCCATTAAACAGATGAGCAAACTAAGGCTCAGGTAAGATTCCATGATACAGCAACTTGAATAGCATTTCCCCAATTCCATATCCACCCAGAACCTCAGAATGTTACATTATTCAGAAACACATTTTGCAGATGTGATTAGCTCAGGATCCCAAGATGAAATAATTTTGGACTTAGGGTGATGATCTTATAAAATGAAAAGAGGACCGAGAAGCGAGCGATGTGAGGATGGAGTTGTCTATTAGAGCTCTATGTCTATATGGCCGGGAATGCCAAGGTCTGCAGACAACCTATAGACATTAGGAGAGAGGCCAAGGAAGGTTTCTTGCTTGGAACCTCTACACAGAACCAAATGTGTGCATACTTTGCCTTTAGATTTCTGGGTTTCTGAAGTGTAAAAGTACCAATTTATGTTATTTGAAGTCACTCACTTTGTGGTAACTTGTTATTCCAGCCCTAGGGAGCAAATGCAGTGACTTACAGAGCTAAGAGCTGAAGTTTCCCAATTAGGTTCCCCATTCTGTCCTTTGAACTCCTCTTCACTATCGTATCCAGGTAGAAGTTTGTGGGGGCACCTCTACCAAGGCAGCTGGAAGAGGCATGCTTGCTGTGGTATCTGCTCATGCTGGAGCCTTAACTTTCTCATCTGTACAATTATACATTTGGGCTATAAGGACTTTCTGGTCCCTCCTGGCCATGACATTTATAAGTTTATGATTCATGGTTTTGAGGAGAGGGGCACAGTGACAGTAATAAGAGCAGGTTGTAGATGCAAGGATAAAGAATACACATGGTAGGTAATTGAGTGATTTTCAAAAGACCTGAGGATAAGAATCCTATTATGGAACATTTTTCATTACTTTCCGTGTTCTCTTTATGTTTGTTTCTCTCAGGTTCTCCCTCTGTCCCCGCTTGCACATGCATATGCATCTCCACTCCCACACACATGCCCAGAGACTCCTTTTCAGCCTTGGAGAGTAAGCTCAGATTTATGAATTTCAAATCGGTACAGAAGAAAAGGGTCAGGGTAAGAACGTCCAGCAGTTCCTGGCAAGGAGAAAAGCATTGTGGGGAGGGGTGGAGGAGGGCCCTGGGGACTTGGGGCTGGAAAGAGAGTTATTAAGTATGTTCATTAATGAGCCCAAGAAGGAAATGACTAATAAATTGATGGAAGGAGGCTGATGGCATCAAACCACTTGGTTAATTAAAACCACAGAGGTCTTAGAGTGACTCTGAAAAGCCTCTGAGGATGGAAGTGGTCGATAGGAGGGAAATCTGGAATAAAACATAGAAAGACCATCCAGGGGGTAATTGTGGAGAGTTATGCAAGACCCAGGAAAACAAGTGCCTGCCTGGCAAGTGCAAGAACATGAGTTCAAACCCTAGTCCCACAAAAATGAAAAACAAAAAGAAACCAGCAACAATAACAAAAAGAAAATAGATCTTTTCTGGCTGATGTGGTGCATGCCTATAATCCCAGCACTTGGGAGGCTGAGGCAGGAAGATTGGTGCGAGTTCGAGACGTGCCTGGGCTACGAAACTGAGCTCAAGGCCAGTCTGAACTGCAGAGTGAGACTTTGTCTCAAAAAGACAAAGAAACAAAAAAAAAAAAAAAGAAAGACTCAGGAAAAATGAGAAAGGCAAAAACACTGCATCTGTAAACAAAAATAAAAACAAAATCTTCCCTGATATACCTTGATGGGGTACAAAAACTCCTCCATATTTTTGTGGTTCTTGAAATCATGAGAAGACCACCATAGCTGTTTTCCTAGTATGAAAATGGGCTGAACCTCAATCCAGAGCAAAGGAAAGGAGCTCTGTAAGACATCTCATGACAGCCTTAAGATGCTGTTTTGGTGCATGGATGTGTAGAGTTTTCTTTGTCAACAGCCAAGTGGTGTAGGACATTCTTGGCTGGAAGTAGCTAGAATCTTACAAGGGTACTATGCCCCAGCTTTAACTTTCCCCAAATTCCTCATTTCCTTCGAGATCAAGTTCACACTCCTTATTTTGTCTTTCAAGGAAATACACCATGCTTTTCTTATCTCATTTTCTCTCACTACTCAATGATTGTGCACTTGCCTGATGCGGCAGTGTATACTTGTAATCCTAGCTCTTGGGAGGCTGAGTAAGGGAGATCAACCTGAGCTCAAGGCCAACATGAGCAATATAGTGAGTTCAAATTCAGCCTGAACTGCCCAATTATATTTGTGAGTGAACTGTATAGTGAGTGTCAGAAAACAACAAAAATATGCATTCAAGCCTCATTGAGATCCCTTACCCTAACCTCATGTGATGTCGTTTCTCTACCTCTTTGTATGTTCTGTTTCTTCCTTTCACTATTACCTGTTGAAGCATTCATCCACATTGAGGCTCTCATGTACCTTCCTTGGGCTTAGGATATGATTCCGCGGTACAGTGTTTGCCTAGCATGCATAAGGCCTTGGGTTTCTATCCCAGGTAACAAAAGGATAAAACTATCCTCCTTAGTAAAACTTTCCTCTGCCTCCCAAGAAGGGGTTTTAGCATCCTGTTTATGGTCTCATAACACTTATTAAGGATCCATGTCCAGCATTTCTCTTGTTATCTAAGTGTTGTTTAAAAATAAGTCTATTTATCCCACTGGTCCAAGTGCTCCCTACTACCCTTCAGGGGTCAGCCTGAGTTGCCACAGTACGAGAAATGGAATCAAGGTATCCAGCTATGGCAGGATTATATCTGGGCTTCCGTTCTCCCTGTTTCTTCACCAGTTCAAAATCAACTTTGTCTTAGTCTCCCAGGGAACTTGAGAAATACAGAAAATCTAGGCGACAGGAACTGATGTTGAACAAGTTGTTGTTACTGCATAAAATCTGTTTGTAACAAAGCCTGATCAGCTAGCTGTTGTTAAGATAAATGACCTGGTGCTGATAGCCTTGCAATTACCAGCTCTTCTAATTGAATGCCAAACCCCCTGCTTTTGCAAAAGTAGTGGCTTTGGCCCCTTTTAGCCTAAGTAGATGTCCTCTCTGGTCTCTGCAAGTTTGATGCACAGGTATTCAGTGCCTACCATGTGCTGAGAAGGCATGGTGAGAACAACTTTAAGCGTCACTAAATGATCATTACAACCCTATCAAGCAAGTAGGATTCACATCTCCTTTTGAAAAAGGATACGGTACCTCGTAGCTCCAGAGATGGAAGTACTTGCTCAAGATGAAGTCAGCTAATACAAATAACAGATCATCATTTAATGAATTCTTACTATGTGCCTGCCACTGTGCACAGGACTTACCAACATTACTTTATATAGACAACCCTCAAAAGCAGATACTGACACCTCCATTTTATGGAGAATGGACAAGAGGCTCAGAGAGACGATGATCATTTGACTAATATTTTGTGATAAAGATGTAGCAGAACTGGTGCTGTGCATCCACTCCTCTCTCTCTGTAAGTTTGCTCCACACAGTCACAGAGTCATGGAGCTTAGCATAGGCACAGACAAACTAGAGAATGAAACTTGGGAATCTTTGATCAAAATGTTAGAGCCAGGTTCAGACTGCAGTCCTAGAGAGTAGCTCACCATGGTGCAACCCATGGGCCTGACTCTTCAGGTACCCAAGCATCTTTAATTCTCAGGCTCAGAGAGTAAACTTATCTGGGAGGAAAGTGGGCTTTCAATACAAATGTGTTCCCACTGTGAGCTGACTGTTGTGAGAAGCAACTTTCCCTGATTAAAAATATGAACAGGCCAGGCATGGTTGTGCACACCTGCAATCCCAGATGCAGGAGGCTGAGTCAGGAGGACTGACTGTGACAAATTCAAGGCCCGCCTTGCATACATAGTAAAATCAGAGGAAGTTTGAATTATACAGTGAGACTGTATGTAAAATCCTCAAAAAAAGTCTCAAAAGTCAAGCAAAAAAAAAAAAGAGCAGGGGTAATAACTAGCAAAGTAAGCACTTGCTTTCTCTCCTTTGGGAGACATATGGACGATACTGTTGGAATACTTACAGAATGCCCTACTTGGGAGCTACCACCCTGCTGTGTGGTCCTAGACTTCAGTTTCCCTATGAACCTAGTAAGAGGACAGAGCATAAATCCTCTAAGGTTCTTATGGTTTGGTGCCATCTATAATTTTAAGTTGTGAAGAATCCAACAGTGATTGGCTGCCAACAAAGGGAGTACTGTGCATTTCCTGCACAAACTCCCTGGTCAGTGTCAGTGCAGTTACGCACCTAAGCAACCACCGTTGGGCACAGCACCAGTTTGGGTGTTTTATTTTCTTACCGACAGGCTTCTAACGGAAGTAGAATTGTGGTGTGCACAGCAAAATGATGACTCTGGCAAAATGAGTGAGGTCCCTCCCCCATAACACTCAGAGCCACAGCCAAATGAAATGGCTTTTGGAACAGAACTGGCTGGATCCATTAGGGTGATGAGAGTTCTATTAATTGGGTAGAAAATTTCAAAGGCAGACCGTCAGCAACAAAGGACTATATCTAATCACTACTCAGTAGGGAGAGCAAGTGGGAGCATTCTCTAGGCTTAGAGGTTGAGGGTGGAGACTAAGGAGGCACCTGAGCTACGATGAACAGTACCAGCTTGGCAAATGGTATTAGCACCAGTTGGGGCTACCTTTGGCCACATCTCTTCCCTTCTACTTCATACTCCATTGCTCCATTTCTAGTTTCAGTAACTCAGCCCACTTCCTTCACTTTCTGAGTTGGCTACCCTGATTATTTTCTTTTGTTTGTCCTCCTTGCTATTCAACATCACCTACTGTTTTTTTTTTTTTTTTTTTTTTGGTAGGACCAGGGTTCGAACTCACGACCTTGCACTTGCCCAGCAGGCACTTGTGCCTCGGAGCTATCTCACCAGCCCCTCCTACTGTTTTTTTAACTTTATTTATTTATTTGTTTGTTTTGAAACAAGGTGTCAGTATGCTGTATGGACTCACAGTGATACTCTCGTCTCAGTATCCCCAGCAGAGATTACAGTTGTGCACCACCCTTCCCTGTTTCAGGCAGGCATGGAGCACCCTGGGTTCCAGAGCAAGCAGGGATTGAGTATAGATCCTTGCACTTGCCAGGCACGTGCCTAGGCTTTTGAGCTATTTCCCCAGCCACCATTTCCTGTCTTAGAGGAGCAGAAGGCTCATTCTCCTTCCTGGTAAATACCTTCCTAAACATTAATCCGTAGTCCAAAATAAACTGGCATGTTTGTTAAGGTATAGATGACTGGCTAACACTGGGAAATAGTTATACTCCCAAAACTGTTATATAGATTTAACATAATTCTAATCAAAATACCATAATACCTCACAGATCTAGAGAAATCATTCCTAAAATTCACTTGGAACCAGAAGAGATGTAGAATAACAGAGGCAACCCTGGTCAACAAAGGCAAGGCAAAAGGCATCACAATCCTTGACCTGAAATTATACTACAAAGCTACTGTGATAAAATCAACACAATAGTGGCAAAGATGTCCTCAAAGACAATAGAACAGATTAGAAAATACAGACACAACCCAAAACACATTCAGCCACCTTATCGCTGACAAAGAAGTCAAACGTGTTCCCTGGAAGAAAGAAAGTCTTTAATAAATGACATTAGAAAAACTGACCTTCAGGCCGGTGAGATGACTCAGTAGTCTAAAGCGCCTGCTCAGGAAAGCTTAGGCAACTACAGGGACTGCAGCTCAATCCCTGGCACTGCATGCTGCGCCAGCCCCACCCCAATGGCAGGCTGAGCCGGCCATAAAAAAACAAAATCTCATTATAAGGAGAAAAGATGTGTCATGTACATGTACCAACTCCCCCCAATGAGTGTAGTCACTGTGTGCTACAAACACATGATAAATGATCTTGTCAAAAATCCCATTCCATATATTTGGAGTCTCTATCATCAAAATGGAAAACACCTATTAAAAATAAAAGAAAGAAAAACTGACTTTCCACATGCTCAAGGCTAAAACTAGACCTATGGTTATTACTCTGCACTAAAGCAAAAAATGGATCAAACATATAAATCTTAAAACAGAAACACTAAATCTATTGAAAGAGAAAGTAGGTAGAAATCTAGAAGACATGGGGTAGGCAGAGTGTTCATCAATAAAAAACAAACTGCATGTAAAATACTTAAAAGAATCAACAACTGGGTAACTAGGATCTAATTTCTTTCATCTGTAGAGTATTTTATTTATTTTTGAAAAGAATTTTTTAAAGTAGAAAAGTTACAAACAATACAGAATTTCACTAAACAAAATGATAGGAATTCAACAATGGTTGTTATATTTCTTATTGTTGTGTTCAAATTAGTTGTTCAGATTACCAGATGCAAAATTGGTCAAAAAATTAAAAAGCAGAAAAAAAAATTAAGCATTAACTATTTCTTGCAATAGACCAGTAGGAATGAGCAGTACAATTATCCAAGTGATCCTATGTATGTGCATACTTCTTTCTTCCTTCCTTTCTTCCTTTTCTTCTTCTCTTATTAAAAAGTGTCCACACAACAAAAGAAACCACCAACAAAGCCAAAAGAAAAATCCATGAATTAAAAAAATATTTCCATTACTCTATTTTTAATAGCATTTGATAAGAAATAACAAGGTGACAGTTTGAAAACACATTAGTAGTACATTTCCAGTATTTGATACAGTGGATGCTGGTGTCCTCCTAGTAGTTACACAGAGCACAGGATGTAGATGTGATAATTTTTCTAATCATTATTGGTACAAAATTTTCTTCTCATCGAACTAAGAGAAAGTAGTTGTATACATAACCCAATGTTCCATAATCACTGTGGGTTATTGACAAAACTGGCAATGATGGAAGCTGTTGATTTAAGCCTTTTACAGCTGAGCATTCTAATCTAGCTTCACGTTTTATGCCTTGTGGTTAAACTTTTCTGCTGGGTGGTTAAGGGCTAGTTAAAGCAAGACCTGTACAACAAAACATGTAACTTTGGAATTTCCCAAGGTCAGTCAAATCCCCTCAGTGTTTACAAATATTTTATCCATTTGTCCTTCAGACAAAGGACTTCATTTATTTATTTATTTGTTTGTTTGTTTGTTTATTTATTTATTTATTTTTGTGGGACCGGGGTTCGAACTAACAATCTTGCACCTTCCAGGCAGGCACTTGTGCCACGGAGCTATCTCCCCAGCCCCAGGACTTCTATTTAGAACAAAGAACTGAAAAATATCAGGTTCCTCAATTCAAAGAGCCAATCCAAAGATGGGCATCTCAGATGAACATATTCCTCTCAGCTGAGAAAGTACAAATGGCAAGTAAATACATGAAAAAATGTTCAATATCATTGGTCATTCCAGAAATGCAAATTAAAACAACAATGAGATTTCATCTCATCCCAGAAAGAATAGTTAACATCAAGAAATCAACAAATAACAAATGCTGGAGAGGCCGAGGGGAAAAAGGAACCCTTCTGCATTGTTGATGGGAGTGCATGTTAGTGTCACCATTGTGGAAATAAATGTGGACATTCCTCACAAACTTAGATCTGCAGGTCAAAATTGACCTAGCTATTCCTCCTCTAGATATTTTTTCAGAGAATTAAAAATATCATATCACAGTGATATGTGTGCGCCCATGTTCATAGCAGCAGAATTTGTAATAGGTAAGTTTAGAAGCAACCCAAATGCCCATCATTCAAGGAGTGGATAAAAGGATGTGGTACTTTTATATAATGGAGTACTACTCAGCTATAAAAAGGATAAACATTTATAGGTACATTGATACAAAAAGAGACCATACTCATAAATGAAATAAATCAAACTTTTGTGTGTAAACATTGTCTTATCTCCATAGTATACGAAACTAAGAGAGTAAATAAGATACAAATTTGCAATACATATTGACAGAGGCAACAAAATTGCTCAAAAGAAAAGAACAACAGGGATATAGGAATGGAGAAAAGAAGGAACATAGCTAACATAACTGTACTAATAATTTCTTATAGTCCTTTGAAAAGACCAACTTATGCTTATATTGGTTATTAATTTTGCGTGCCTACAACTTGTTAATCTTAGCAAGTACATTGAAGACAACAATAAGCAATGCGTGTACCAATCTTAATTTCTTAACTTAGTTTGAAACTTTGTATCATTCTTTTCATTTCCTTTTTTATCTTTCTCATTTTAAAATAAAAATTTTAAGAATGTTAAAAGAAAAGAGTATAGGCTTCCACTCTCACAGACTGATTCAATAGATCTGGCTGAGGTCCAAGAATTTGCTGGTGTTCTTATCTGCATTGATCAGGTTTGATTGTTCTTTGGTCTACTCTTGTATCTGCCTTCCTTACTCATCGTGATGTCAGTAAAATGTATCCATGTCATTGAATGTCGCAGTAGTTCAGTTTTATTTTCTATTTTTGGCTATATTTTCAGTGATTCATTATATGAATATATTACATTGTATTTATTCATTCTACTGTAAGATATTTGAGTTATTTCTAGTAACAGACTATTATGAATAATGTCACTGCTATGAACCTTCTTGTACCTGTTTTGCTGATGGACATCTGCACTCATTTTTTAGATCACTATATATGGAGAATGACTTTTAAGGTCTTATAGGCTCCAGGAAAGAGCTTGTAGTTTATTTTAAGCACAGTAGGAATCTGATAAAGGCTTTTTCAATATTTTATTTTTATTATTACATGTTTGTAGTACATAGTTCATACGCACATGTACATATTTTTTATATTTTATTAAAAACTGTTTAAATGACAGCTTTATTGAACTAAAATTTTCACACCACACAATTTGCAAATTTAATGTGTGAGACTGAGTTGTACAACTAAGATTACCATCAACTTTAGAACCCTTTGGTTATGTCAGAACAAAGCACTCTACCTACCAGCTGTCACCTGCCAGCCCCTCCCCACAAAATCTAGGCAAGCACCAAGCTATTTTCTATTTTCCTGTTCTGGAGATTCATTTTGCCCCCTCAAAATAGACCATGCTCACAGCAAAGGTAAAGACTTTAACTTATCCAAAGAAGTGGAAATCCTGCAAAGTGAGCTTTCACTATATTGCAGTGAAACTAGAAACTGACAGCAGAAACATGTCTATAATACAGTAACTTTTTCTCTCTCTTTTCCCTAGTATCTGTCTTTTATTCTATTTTGTATTATTATTATTTTTTTTTGTGGGACCAGGGTTCGAACTCATGACCTTGCCCTTGTCAGGCAGGCATTTGTGCCACGGAGCTATCTCCCTGGCCCCTCTGCCTTTTATTTTATACTTTACTTATATAGTAACTTTCTCATATAAGAGAAGTCATGTAATGTTCAAACTTGGGTGTCTAGTTTATTTCACATAACATTTTCTCCAGGTGCCTTCATGTTCTTACAAATGTGTACCAACACCACAATTTCTTTATCCATTCCTCCGTTGCTGTTCTTATATTGTTTCCACAATTTAGCCATGATGAATTGCGCTGCTATAAACATAGGTGCACATACAACATTGTGCTAGGATGTTTTTAACTCTGGGGAAGATACCCAAAGTAGAAGAGTGTGGTCAAATGGTATTTCTGTTTTCAGCTTTTTTGGAGCATTGACATACTCACTTCAATGGTGGTTTTATCAGTACACGCTTTCACAAACAATAAAGAGGGTTCCTTTCTCTTCAAGTTCTTGCCAGCATTTAATTTTTCCTTTTCATTTACTATTTTTCTCCTTCCTTCCTTCCTTCCTCTCTCTCTCTCTCTCTCTCTCTCTCTCTCTCTCTCTCTCTCTCTCTCTCTCGCTCTCTCTTTCTTTCTGAATCAGGGTTGTATGATGTAGTTCAGGCTGACCTTTAACTCACATCATAGTCCAAGCTGTCCTCAAACTAGCATCAATCCTCCTGCCTCAGCCTCGTGATTTCTAGGATTACAGGTGTGCACCACCACCACACCCAGCTGCTGGCATTTGTTAGTGTTTGATTTTGATTTTTTTTTATGATAGCCATTTTTCTGGGATGAGGCAGAGTCTTAATATTGTTTTAATCTGCATGTCTCTAATGGCAAGTCAGGATGGATTTTTTTTTCAAGTATTTGTTGGCCAATTGTATTTCTTCACCTGAGAAGTGCCCATTTATTTCTGGTGTCTAGTTTTTTGTTTGGTGTTTAAATTTGGAGGGGTCTATTTTTTTTTTTTTTGAGATCTTTATAGATTTTAGATTTTAGTCCTTTGTCTGAGGAGTAGCTAGCATGTTTCCCTCCATTCCATAGGCTGTCTCTTTATTGTGTGGTGGTTTGTTAGCTGCACAAAAGCTTTTTAATTCATTGTGACCCATTTCTTGATTCTTGCTATCGTTTCTTACACAAGTGGGGTTTTATTCAGAAAGCTTTTGCTTACACTTATCTCTTCAAGCATGTTACCTGTTTTGTCTTCCAGTAGGTTGTTTCTTTTCTAATGTTTGGATCTTTGATCTGTTGTATTAGTTTACAGTATGGTGAGAGATACAGGCCTAAGTTCAGCCTTCAGCATATAGATACCCACCTATCCCAAGAACTAGTTATTAGAGAGGTTATCTTCCCTCCAGTGATGGGATTTGGCTCCTTTGTGAAAGATAGTATAGGTGAATAGGCTTGCCGTTGTTCCTGTATCTTCTATTCTGTCTCAGTGAACCACAAATCTAGATAATACTGATTTTGTCACTGTAACTGTAATATAACTTGAGGTCTGGGACTGTGATGCTCCCTGCCTTTCCCTTGTTGTTCAGAATGGCTTTTACTATTCTAGGTGCATAATACATCTTAATTCCTTATTCCTTACATTTTCCTTCTTTATCTGCATTACCCATGTTTTAGATACCTTTCCTTTTTTGGTGTACATGTTTGCAGTATATAATGATCACATCCTTTGTGTCAAGCTGGTCCACGCACATACACATAGTCATTCCTTCTTCATCCTCTTTCATTCTCCTCCTCCTCTCCCTCTATCTCTTCATACCCTTTCCTTCTGCAAAATGTGTGCTTCCTTATTTCCTATGACTTGTCTTTCTTTTGCCCTTTATGTATATTTTGGGTTTCTTATACATAAGAAAATGAAGCAATATTTAAGCTTGTGTGCCTGAATCATTTAAGTTAAACTTATGGTCTCAAAATGGACCACTTGCCCTACAAATGATTCAAATTTATCTTTCTTTATGATAAAGTAATATTTCATTGTGTGTAAATGCCACATTTTCTTTATCTATTAACTTGTTGACATTCATATAGGCCACTTTCAGTATTTAGATACTAGGAATTGTGGTACTATAGATATGAGCATGCATACATCACTGTACTATTAGGTCTTTAACTCAAGTAACAGTACAATTTGCTTTTCACTAATGCATAAAGTAAAGTAGTGTTTCTCATCCTTGCCTGCCCATTAGATTCACTTGAGGGGTTTTAAAAATACTGATTCCTATGTCTTACCTCCTTATATTCTGATTGATTTAGCTTGGAGTACAGCCTTTGAATTGGGAGTGGAGGCAGTAGTAATTGGATACATTTGAGACTTATTTTGAGAGTGGGATATATTGGCTTTGGAAAATTTCTATGGGCTCCTAAGAGCAAGGAGTAAATAAGGTGACCCAGTGTCTCATTTGGGACTTACAGAGCACTGCAGGAAGAACAATAGGTTGGGGTGGCACTGCAGTTCAGTTGTGAGAATGTTGAGTTTCTCATGAATGAGTAGTCAAGGAGGCAGAAAGGCTTCTGTAACAGACTGCATATGGTGAGAAGAATGGGAAAAGAGGAGCCATGAGCAGATGTTCTCTTCTTATGTCCCACTTTCAATCTTTTATTTTTGTCTTTTTGATACAGGGTCTTGCTATAAACTTCAGGCTGGCCTTGGGCTCACTTTTGTAGCCCAGGACTCACACTGATCATTCAGCTTCAGCCTCCCAAGTGCTGGGATTACAGTCATGCACCACCACACCTGGCTCTAAGTCTTTCTGTCTTTTATCTTGGTCAATTCCATTTTTTCAGTGTTGGCCACATCACTGGCTGGGTACCAATAGGTTAATCACATAAGCTGTACATGTGTTAGTTCATTCCATCATGAATCCCCTTCTGATGCCTTTATCTAGCTAAATTGCACACACTGTGTAGGTCCTCAGACTAATTCCTTTGCTGGGTAGATTTAAACCTTTATGACTGATTGGTGGGGAAAAGTTGAAAGAAATTGTGCTAGATTGCTGCTGGGAATGGAGACTGGTGCAACTATTACAGAAAGCACTGTAGAGGCTCCTTAAAAAACTAGAGCTGCAAATCCCATTGAATCCAGCTGTCCCCATATTGGCAATTTTCCCAGAAGAGCTGAAAACATTATATCATAGTGATGTCTGTGCACCTATGTTCATAGCAGCACAATTTGTGATAGCCAATCTTGGAAACAAGCAAAATGCCCATCATCTGAAGAATGCTTGAAAAAGATGTGGTATTTTCATACAATGGAATATTACTTAGCTATAAAGAATGATAAAGTAGAAGACTTCAAATATAAGTGGATGTATCTTGAACATATACTCATAAGTGAAATAAACCAGACCTATATATGTAAATACCATATAGTCTCCCTAGTGTAAGAACTCAAAAGAAGAAGTAAAAATGGAAAGGCATAACACAACTGAATGGAAACCAAAGACTTAAGCATTATACAACAAAGTGATGGCAAACAGAAAAGATAAGAAACACGGCAGGAGGAAAGTTATGCACTTATATGCACAGGATGTCTAAGAACCACCGAAATGTTTTTTTTTTTTACAGTGAAGATAGCAATGGATAAAACTAAAATTGTGCTTGGAATACCTGTCATTCTTGTCTTTCAAAATTGTGCTACTTCTAATGTGACTTCAGTTATTGTTATACTCTCTCTCAAATAAATGATTGCTTTGCAAGAGAAAAAAGATTTGATAATAAAAATATGTGATGTAACAAATATTGTTAAAAAATAATAATAGAAAAATAGCAACCTCTTCTTGTTTTATGGCTATAATAAACTCATATGAGTCTGTCCATTTCCTGCACTGGAAAAAAAAAACTGTGTTAGAATTTTGCCCCTTTGACTTCAGCTGGATACATATGGCCTGATCAAGACAAAGTGGGACAAACTCTGATGCCCTTTGGGAAAATGAAGTTCCTGAGCAATGAATTTTGTGTTGATTGTCTCATTTAATATCCCAAATCACTTTTCTTGTTATTTTCCTATTCTACAGCTATAGAAACTGAGGCCCAGATAATTTAAACAATTCAGTTTGGCTGATGTAGCTAGTCAAATGCAAAACTTTCAACATGTGTTGGTCAGGAGTGCTTAGAGAATTTCATTCATTCTCATTGCACACAGAGCACATGCCTCTGGACTCCAGGTGTTCATGCAGAGAAGCTTTCTAAGAAGCATCACAGATCTCTCAGAAAAAAATGAGATTGCCTGGTGGATGCAGTAGGAGTTTCATTAGCAAGTCTAACTTGAGTCCTATTTTATAGTAATCTGAAACCATGACTGTCTATGAAACAGATACAAAGAGCTGAAAGAGCAATTAAAGAGCAAAGACGCTCATTCCCAAGGTGGGGAAACAGGAGAAAGGGAGGCCAGGTACTTTGCTCAAAGTCAAAAGGCAAATTAGAGACAGAATCAGGGTAAGTCTCAGCGGTCCTGAGGCTCGGCTAACTCCATTCTGGAGTTCTGAGATTTTTTCTAGCAGTCTTTTCTGCCTCAAATGTACCCTTGCATCCTGGTGAAATTCAGAGTAGGCAAAAGCTGGTGTGTTCAGGGTGTGTGGGTGGTGCGTGCTCAAGAGCACAAGTCTCTGGGAACAGGCACGTTTTAAAGGAATTCCTTAGGGGTGTGCAGAGCAGAAAGCTTCCTGAGGCTATAGCAGATGACTCTGCCCAGAACTGCTTCAGTAACTTTCTGCCTAGTACTTGCTCCAGTGCCAGCCAGCTCCACAGATCTCAGCTCAGGGCTGGAAAAAGACATAGGACAGGGCTCCTTAATGAGAACATTTGGGAACCTGGAAAAGGTTAATGATCTGCAGCCTCGACCATTCGTCAGCTGCCCAGCCAGAGACAGTAAACACTGTTACTCATCTAATTAGCAGGACAGGCTGGGCAGGGGTTGAGGATGGGGCCTTAGGGATTACAGACTAAGTGTCCACCCACTTAGGACTGCTAAGGGAGGGTACCAGGGGGCACAGCGTTCCATTCTGGAAGGCAGTTGGCACAGGACTCATTCCCACCTCATCCCCTGTGGCTCTGGCTGAGGACTATGGTGAAGACATGGAAGGGCACGGACATTGATTGAGGTCCTCCTTTGTGCCAGGCATTGTATGGGCACATTTTGCTTGTGTTGTCTTGTTTAGTCTGCCAGACACCATCACAACTTTCTCACATTTATTAAGCATCTGCTACATGTCATTTTACATGCATTAGCATATTTTTAAAAGCCTTATAAAATACTTGGTATTTTCTGTTTCATAGGAGAGAAAATTGAGACTTACAGAGTCTAAGTGGTCTATTTGCTGATTTATTTAATACATGTGCATTACATGCTCACTCTGTGTCAGGCACTGTGCTTGACACTGGATATATAAGGGAAAATGAGACATATACTTTGTCCTCACAGAGCCTACTGGCTAATGGAAGAGCTAACCATTAAACATGAGGTCGCAGTGCTAGAAAGTGGCAGGACTAGGTACAATGGAGATTTAGTGTAGGGAAAAAATTGTAGGAAGGATGGTGAGAGCCCTGACGGGAGAGGTACCACAGTGTAAGAACAGTATATGTCATAAACAGCCTAGTGTATTTCCAGGGACCTGGGCCCCTGGCAAATGATGCATGATTAGTGGGAAGAACAGACGGAGAGACCTGTCTAGGTGTATATACTAATGGGATTCTGGAAGGCTATTTTACTTTACATTTGCCACCAATGACACTAGCTTCAATGAGCAATTTGTAATTGCTGAACAATTAATAGGGAGGACTATGGAAGGCGAGCGAGAATTCTTTTTTTTTTTTTTTTTTTTTTTTTTGTACTGGTTGAACTCAGGACTTGCACTTGCCAGTCTCACTGAGCTATCTCCTCGGCCCTGGATATTCTTTGAGATCTTGGTACAGAGAGTGCACCCAATGGTTCATCAAGTCCTGGGAGAAGGTTCCTAACAACAGTTAAGGACCCAGTATTTTTTTTTCAAAAGGGAGAAGGTCCCTAGCAACAGTTAAGGACCCGGTATTTTTTTTTTTCAACAGAGGCATTTAACTGAGGTTGAAAATACACTCTGTTTTTGTAGCTAGAGTAAAGAATAAGCGAGTTAAGAGCTGTACAGTGCAGTTCTGGTTGGTCAGCTCAGAAGTGTGTAATTCTTTGGAGGCTTCTTGGAGCACAGAGGAAGAAAAGTAAGAGGGGAGGGAGAAGATAAGTAAAAGATCGTAAAAGTGGGAGAAGGAGAAAGAGAGAGACTGATAAAGATAGAAAGACAAACAGGCAGAGAGACAGACCAAGATAGACAGAGTGAGAGAGACAGACAGAAACAAAAAGAGATAGAAAAATGCAGAGATAGACAGAGACAGAGACAGAAAGAAACAGAGAGATAGACAGAGACTGACAGATGTATACAGAGACAGAGAAACAGATAGAAAGAGGTAGAGGCAGAAAGAGATTAAGACAGAAAGACAAAAACAGACAGAAAGATAGCCAGTAACAGAGAGAGACAGAGATAGAAAGAATAAGAGACAGAGACAGAGAGACAGAGACAAAGAGACAGAGACACAGGGACAACAAACATTGGAAAGTGAAGGAAATAGAACAAAAGGAGAAGGGAGAGAGAGAAAGGGTAAGAGAGAAGAAGAGAGGAGGTAGACAAGGGCAATAGAGGTGGCAGCACAGCAAAGGGAAAGAGAGGAAACAGGCCGAGACAGAGTGTGACAGAGAACAGTTCACAGTGGGACCAACAAAATGAGAAGGGACCGAGAAGCAAAAGGGCAAGGCTGTAGTAGATGGGAGATATCATCCAGTTGGAGGCCCTATAGGCTGCTGGAATCAGGCTTCCAATAGGCTGTTGCATCCTACGAAAGATAGCACTTCTCATTCACAATGGGCCCAGTTTTCTAGCCAGCTGAAGGATATAGATATTCATGTGTGTGTTGCGTGAATGTGTGCATGTATACATGTGTGTATAGGGGTGACATAACTCATTACAAGTGCATGTGTGTACTCCCTCCCCACCGCAGTCCTGCTGAAGTGGAGTATAACTCATCTGGGAAAGGCAACCTTGTTTGTACATTACAGGACATTTTCACATGGTTTACAAAAGGTTTCCATTGAGAAATAACTTTCAATAATTTGGACCATAAAAAAACATGATCCTCAAACTAGGGTGATCAGAAGACCTAGGCTTGCATGGAGGCCCACATCAGGAATTAGCTGCTTACTAGCTCTGTGACCTTGAGCTGTTTCACCAACTTCTCTGGGTCTCAATTTTCTCCCCAACGATGAAGTGGTTGTATTTAGTCCTTGGCCACTTTCCCACTTGAGCACGTGCGAGAAACAGGTGTAGCCAGGGCCCCCAAGGAAATCTATCCTGATGACCTTTAATTTGAAAGGAGGAGGGGAGGAGAGAGGATCAACAGATCAGATCAGAAGGCAGTGTGGAATGAGGCAGGAGTATAAATAAAGTAATGTCTAAATGAGCTGACCAAAGGAAATGGAATGGGCCCCTGGAAACTCAGCTCTTAGTCGGGTTCTCTTGGCCTGGTGGACTTGCTCTGGGGAGAGGCCCTCCACCTCTCACAAGGACCTCTCTTGTCTCCTGTCTGTCTCCTGCTTGCCTTCTATTGCCTTTCTCATCACTTTGTAGGGCTGATGTAGCCCTCTCTGTGTTAGGCGAAATGTATCCACACCCTGTTTTGATTTTCTGGTGGAAAGTTTCAGTTCTTTCCAATGTAATACAGCAGTATCCCAGACGCTATGTAAAATGTCAGGGTTAATGGGAGCTCCCAACTCTAAAAGTAACATGCAAGCTGCTGGGAGGGGTAACAGAGTGAAAGGTCCAATCATAGGGTTCTTTAGGCTAATTATGTATGCCTTACATGTTTTTTTGACTGCTTATAGATAAGGTTAGTCCCTATTTTTCCCTCCAACCCCAGATCAAACTGGGGTTACTGCAATAGTCTCTTCCTAGGTCTGTTTGCCTCCAGCTTCTTGTTTTGCTCCATTCACAAATCCTTAACCATTACTTTTCTGTATCTCAACATTGATTCAGTATCTCTTCTACTTGATGGAGCTATGTGAAAGAAGATATTGACTCATGTTAATTGTCTAATTCTCTTTGCCATGCACTATCGTTTTAATAAAGGAGGTGCTCAATAAAATATTTGCTGGATGAATCAATGAGTGCATCCATATTGTGATATAATCAGTGCGCTAAATTCCATGGTGGTCCTCCCATGTTCTCCAATGGTCCACAGTGTGAACTACCATCAATGGACTTCACTTTCAGTTTGTAATTTTATATTAGGTTGGGAATTCCATGACCATAGGGATTGCCTTTGTCACATTCATTTTCCTTAATACACTTCCCACTTAGCAACCTTTAGTGTGTTGAATGAATGCACAAATGAATCTTGTATTGGGAATATACTTTCTCCTCCATCTCTGTCTGTATATTTAGCTGTTATTTATTGCCATCTACTATGTGCAAATCATTGTTTAGGGCATTAGAAGTGTAGCAGTGGACAAGACAGACAAAACCCTGCTTTGATTTAGCTTACATTCTAGAAGGGAAGACAGTCAATCAATGGATATATCTTTATATACTCAAATGTCAGGTAATGATAAGTGTTAACAAGAAAATGAAAGTAGAACAGAGGAGCAGAGAGTGCTACAGAGAATTCCTCTTTCAGCTGAAGATTTCAGGGAGGATCACTCAGAAGCAACTTAATGGGCTACATGATGAAGCATCCCAAGCAGCAGGCCCAGGAGCTTGAGGAAGGCATATGCAAGGCAAGTTTCCCGACTAGGGAGGGACCCAGTGTGCTTAAGGTATAGCGAACAAGGACAGTAAGAGATAAGACCAGAAAGGGGGGCAAGGGATAGAGTGTAGGGTTGTGGAGATCATAAGAAAGATTTGAGAAACTATTCAAAGTGAAATCAAGAGTTACCAAGAGATTTTTAAGCAGGTTATGTTCAACAATTTATTTACATTTTTAAAAGATCTGTGGACCCTGAGGACGAAAGCTCTGCATGCAAGAGTGGAAAGAAGGAACCCAGGTAGAAAACTAGTGCAATATGCCAAGTGACAAATGACAGCTCCACAGTATCAAGTGTTGAGGGCAGTGGAGTTAGATAGAAATATTATAGGCAGTCAGATAGGGCTAGGCCCACCTGCAGTGAGTATTGAAGAGAGGAGATGCCTTGCAACAGTGGGAGACATAGGCACTTCTGCTGTGGGCCAGGACTTAGAACAAAAGATTAACAAATACCGTGACATATCTCCCTAGGGATGGACATCAGGGACTGATATTCTAAAGAAGTATCAATTACCTTGAAATATCCAGGAAGAGTCATGAACCCACAGCCCTATAGGAAAAGCCCATTTTATATTCATGTCCACTTTCTATGTGGCTTGCTTCCCCATTTGATAGTGATTTAATGAATTGTACCTGAGCAATTATGGCTATTGGCTGACTGAAATTTTATCCCAACTCTTGCCCACCTAGTGAGTTCCCATGTTTCTCAACTTAGACCTACCTCACCTTACGGTTTTGCAGAATCCCTAGAAAATGCAGGGCCACTGGCAACCCAATCTGGTTGGGTTGTCCCTCTTCATACAGAAGTTGTCTTTTCTACGATACATATGTTCAGCTCTCAGCCTTCATTGCTCCTAAAATGTATTCTTCAATTTTAGAGAACAGGAACTTGTCCCAGGGATCTTTCAGGTTGGGAGTTTCTTTCCCCTATATCATTAGTAACTGGAACTGAGGAAGGCACAGTTGGGTCAAGATATATTTTGAACACAGAGCCAATAGAACTGTAGATAGTTTCGTTTGGTAGGAAAGAAAGACAGAGAGGAATCTAAGATGATTTGGGGGATTTCATGCAATCCAAGTCCCATTTTTTTATGGCTTAATTGAAAGCCACCTCCTCTGGAAAGCCTTCTGTAATATTGCTTACAGTCCCTCTCATGCATCTCTCTCTGGAGGCCCAGAACACATTGCAGCTGTGATGCTAATGACACATTTCACCCCCTGCAGAGAAAGGCTACCTCTGCACAGGTTATCTTTCATTCTCCACCAGATGCAGTATGCGACTTATGCAGAATAGTTGTTCATAAAACACGGAGATTGAATAGAGTAAATGAACTGATGCTATTTATTATTGCTACCAGTGCGTGGTGACAAAACTCTCCAATCGTCAGAAAGTAAACAGAAGAATTATTTCAACATCACCAGGTTTTAATTACATGATAGATGCCTCTGCTTGAATTGTTGACATCACGAGCATCAAAATGTGGTCCCTTGACTAAAAGGGAGCTCCTGTGTTGTATCGAGACTGCTGGCGGTTCAACTAGGGAAGCTGGGAGGTGAGCGAAAATGTTGTAGAGCAAGACCCAAGTGCCCCTTCTGAAAACAGCAGAAGTGAGATGTGGCAGGAAGTTGAGAAGCTTGAGAGTTGAAGCACAGGGACCTGGGTTCACACTTCAACTCCATTGTTTATTACATGTGGAGTTATGAGGAAGGCGTTTATTTTAGCTCTTTCATTTGTTTATATGTAAGAAGTACATAAATGCCAAGTGTACAAGTAGGCGAATTTTTACAGATGCTCAAATTCTTGAACCCATTTTCTAGATAAGAATATTGAGCAGTTCTAGTTCGTTCATCCCTCTTCCTGGAAAGGTAGCCCTCAGTGTGAGCTTTATTACCATGGAGCAGTTCTCCTGTTCTTAATCTTCATGTAAATAGAATTATGTAGAATGCATTCTTTTATGTCTGGATTTGTTCTGCACAATTACCTTAAACTTATTAAGCCTCAGTTTCCATATCTTTGTAAGAGGAATATGAGCAGCACTTATATTGTAAACATGTGAAGGTTGAAGATGATAAAGCTTATAAAATGCTTTGGAAAGTGCTTGGGACACAGAGTAAATTGAATAATTTGTCTGCCTTCCTTTCTTTTTTCCAAGTTCCTAGAGCTATGTTAGGCAGTATTGAGGTATAAGGAATTATAGAAGGAAATTCATATCCTGAAGGAGATACTGATCTAGTTAGGGAGAGAAGAAAATAGTGATGGTAAGTGGTGAAAGATAATATGAAAGGAGATAATACTAATGTAAGAAATATAATAATATCAATTACTAATCATACAAGTGAGTGGAAACCAGATAGGCAATATAGTGAAATGGCTAAAAGTACAAATTTTGTAGTTTTTGGACTGGATCTTGTCCCAGATCTTCCACCTGCGAGCTATGCAACCTTGGCAATGTCCTATTATGTCTCTAAGAATGTTTCTCTATATGAAAAATAGGACTAATACTCTTGTTCACCTCATGGAATGGTCAAAAGCTCTGAATGCAACATTGTATGTACCATGACTGGCATGGCACTTGGAATACACTATATAATGGAATAATGGTATTTGATGACATTTTCTTTTGCTGCTTTGCGATGCCAGGATTCACTGAGATACAAAAGTGGCTTTCACTGCTTCCCAAGTCCAGCTAAACATGTAACTGTTTACACTCAAGGAGTCACTTCTTCACTTAACCCTCTTCCCTGTTTGGTTAAAAGAAAATCCCAGAGAACTTTGAGCCTAGCACTCTGCCTCTGCCATCCTTCAGACTTTCTCTTTACTTGTCCACCAGGCTTAACATTTTATGACCCAGGCTGTTATCTAAGAACCCATGCAGCACTCAGGCAGGTGCATGGCAGCATGGCCTTGACACGACACTCTTGTCATCAAGTAGTATAAAAAAATTCTAAAAATAAACCTTATTTTTAAAGCAGTTGGAAATTCAAAGAAAAATTGAGAGGAAAGTCTAGAAATTTCCCCTGTACTCTTCCATCCAGCCTTCTCCATTATCAGTATCCCTCGCCATAGTGGTATGTTTGTTAAAATTGATGAACTTCCACTGACACATCATTATCATTTAAATTCCACAATTTACATTGCAGTCACTGTTGCTGGTGTGTATCGGTGGGCTTGGATAAATGTATATGATGACATGGGTCTACCATCATAGTGTTGTACAGATTACTTGAACTACCCTAAAATAAGCTATACTCCTCCTTACAATTCTCTTTTCCCAAACCTATGCCAAGCACAGATGCTTTTTATGGAATCTGTAGTTTTGTCTGAAAACTGCAATTTTTCACAGCTATTCTGAAGCCAATATTTAGAGACCGAAATTCTTCAAACATTGTTCATCAACACATTGTTTTGAGAAAACATTTTCAAAACAGTTTTTTGCATTCTGCTTTCCACTGTTCAAAATAAAAGTTTTTTTAAAAAAGAACTTAAAATTCAACATGGCTTGAAAATATTTTTCAAACTGAAACAAATGTCTGAAAAGCTTCTTGCAGATATGATGATTACTGAGATGATTCAGCTCCAGTGAATATTTTCTCTAGTGGTATTCTGATGATTGTATTTTTAGGACTTGATTTAGCTAGATAATTTTTTCGCAAACATATTTATTTTCTAGCTTCGGACTCAGCCAAGAAACCAGGAAAATTTTAAACCTTAAAGCTTCAACATAAAACATATGTTAAATAAATGAATCATATTGTCATTTTTGTTTTGGCTGCCAGGAAACTCAGAGTTATGTTAGATAGAGATAACTTTTTCATCATTGCTTCTTCCTCCCTCTATCACTCTTTTCTTTTTATTCTCTGTTTTCTTTCTCTGCATTTTGATGTTAATCTTTTTCCAATCCATTTTTAGTTGATAGAGATATTGTTGACATATATGTCATAAATATTTCATCTATCTATAAATAAAAAATCTATTGAGTAGAAAATGAAAAAAAATATTTGAGCCAGTATTTCACAGAATAGGACATCAGTATCTGTAAAAATATGCCCAATTTCAGTAATACCCAGAAGTACAAATTTGGAAAACCAAGAGATATTGCTTAATACACACTCAAATGTCAAAATTAGAAAATTAGATAATATTATGAAGTGATGATGATATGGGGAATCAAATATTCTCCTGGGCCAGTGAGATAGCTAAGCAGTCTAAACCAACTGCTTGGGCAAGCTTAGGCAGGTGCAGGAGACTGAGGTTTGATCCCGGGCACCACATGCTGCACCAGTCCCACCCTCAGGGTGGGCTGAGCTAGCCAACAACAAAAATACAAATATTCGCATATGCTTCTGGGTACACTGTAAACTGGTAGAGCATATCTGGAGCACAAGCTGGAGGAGCTTATTAAACTTTATAGGCATGTCTTTTGAATCAGTTTATAGTTTTGGAACTGATCCATTAAAGATCTATGCTATGATGTTTATGAAATTATTGATTATTATAGCAATGAAAGCCACCTAGATATTAATCACTAGGAAACTTATAAGTAAAACATAACATGAACATGCTAAGAATGCTATTAAATGTTACAAATGCAGATATAGGTCTAGGTTATATGTACTCGCCATAACAAAATATCATAGTTTTGGTAGTTTAAACAATAAAAACAAAACTTTGTAGCTCTGAGAGCCAGAAGTTTAAGATCAAGTTGCCAGAATGGTTTTGTTACTGGGATGCCTTGCTTCTAATAAGGGTACCAATTCCAGCATGAGGGCTCCATCTTCATGACTCATTGAACTGTAATCACTTCTCAAAGGCCCCTCTCCAATTCTTGAATTCTTGTCTGGCTCCTTCCATATTGGGGGTTAGGGCTTCAACTTAAGAGTTTTGAGGGACAAGAACATTCAATCCATAATATTTTGCCAAATATTTCCCAAACTGATGTCATTGCTATATGCAAAATATATTCATTTCATCCCAACAGCCTCAAAAGTCTTAACTCATTCTCTAGTCAACTCTGAAAACATAAAAGTTTCATGTAAATTACAATGATACATGCACACTTTTGATTATAGCAGAACAATTCATAATTTCTGAATCTTGGAAGCAGCTTATCCATCAATAGATTAATGAATGGATTAATAGATTAATGAATTAAGAAAATAAGGTATTCACACATAATGAAATATTGTTCTGCCCTAAAGATTAACTGAAGTCATTTGTAGGAAAATGAATGTGCTTTGAGATGATCATGTTAAGTAAAATGAGTCCAGTACACAGGCTAAACCAGCGGTTCTCAACCTGTGGGTCACGACCCCCGGAGGGTGGAATGACCAAAACACAGGGGTTGCCTAAAGCCATCAGAAATCATAACTGTACCAAAATTACAGTTTTGAAGTAGCCACCAAAATTATTTTTTTGGTTTGGGGTCACCGCCACATGAGGAACTGTATTACGGGGTCACGGCATTAGAAAGTTTGAGAACCACTGGCTAAACTATTGTATAGGTTCTCTTACATGAGAACCAAAATAGGGCCCGGCGGGATGGCTCAGTGGTCTAAGGCGCCTGCTTGGGAAAGTTTGGGCTGCTTCAGGGACCGCGGTTCGATCCCTGGCACCACATGCTGCACCAGCATTGCCTTCGGGGTGGGATGAGCCGGGCAAAAAAAAAAAAAAAAATGAGTGAATAAACAAACAAAAGTTCTGAAACAAGAAACAAATAAATAAATTTTAAAAGAAAGAGAACCAAAATATTTATAGAGTGAAGTAAAAGATGGATAATAGGAAATAAGGAGGTAGATGTTTCTCAAGTGAGGAGATCAAAACACGGAGAGAAGGGATGGATAGGCATTACTAATTATGTATGTACTTATTTTTTCTTAGGGCATATTTGCAGCACACAGTGTTTTCACTTCTTGTGTAGAGCAGATGCAAACTGCCCTCTGGACTCCCTAGAGCTGTCATTCAGTCTTGATGTCCTGCCTGCTGGAGATCATGCGCCAAAGGGCCTGCTGGGGTGGGGATCTTGTCTCCAGTGTTTTTAGGCACCCTTTTCCCTAAACTTTGGCAGGGAATTCCACACCCAATGTTTGGGGGATAAGGCATTCGTACTGATGAAGCCAAGGCATGGCAATACCTTCTGAAAGTGAAGGGGGAGCAGCGATGACCTCCAAATAGCCTTTGGGCTAAGCCTCCCCTGTTTTGGAAGAATTCTGTGTGTTTGTAGCTGGAAAGCCTTATGGGCCCATCCTGTAATATCTAAGAAGGCTGACAGCTTTCCTTCATTCCAATCTATGTCCTCTGTTTCCTTTAGTCCAAACTGGCAGGTCCTCTGCTGGTGTAACTGCATCTCAATTACTGCCATCTGTGAGAAGTCTGATTAGGCCCATGAGTCACACTCATGGTGTTTTATCATTATTCACGTACACCCTCAGTATTCTCTCCAGAACAAGTTTTCTTATTTTTGCAATATAGATAGCCCAACAATTCCCCAAATCTCCAAGTTCTGGTTCCTTTTTCCTTAACACTTCCTTCAAGCCACCTCTCTCCTTTCACATGTTAGTATAGACAGCGAGGAAGAACAAAGTCAGTCCTTTAATACTGGCTAGAAATAGTCTCAAGTGAGTATGCAATGCATGCTTGCAAGGTCTGCCTTATGCAAAACATCAGGACATAGACCAGTAGAGCTTGCTATTACTACATGGCGATGACTGTCTTTTCCACAGTTTCCAGTACATGTCTCTTCCCTCCATCTGACACTAACCAGAATTGCTTTTAATGTGTGTATTTCTAGCATCCACCTCAAACTTCTTTCAGACTTCATCTATTACCTCATTCCCAAGCTGCTTCTGCAGTTTTGGGTATTTCTTACAGAAACACCAATCCTGATCTGACTTAGTCTGTTTGGAACTTCCACAAGTGAAGCCAGAAGGGCTCGAACGTTTGAATTTGAGCAGGACAAACATTCAGTTCATAGAAATGCACCTGCATCAATATGAATAGATATTTTAAAATGCATAATGTTGAATAAAAGAATAACAGAGGAACTTTCATGGTATAATACTGTTTATGTAGAAAAGTTATAAAATTTTAATGTCATCTGTATCTAAGTAAATATAGGAGTAATTCATCCAAAAGATATTCGTTAAATACATTTGGATGGATATTAATGGGGACAGAAGAGAAAAGAGGCTGGAGATGGAAGTGAAACAAAAAAACTAAAATTATTTAAAATAAAGAAGTAATGGCAAACACTTGTAATCTCAGCACCCCGGGGTAAGGAAGATTGTGAGTTCAAGCTCAGCCTGGATGACTTAGCTAGACCCTGTCTCAAAATAAAAAATAAAAAAAGAGCTGGGATGTAGCTCAGTGTAAATGTCCTGGGTTCAGTTCCTACTACTACAGAAGAAAGGAATGCATAGAAGCAAATAAAAATGACAGTCCCAGTGGTAAACACTTTGTGCTACAAATGAAGGAATACAATTAAGTTAAATCTATGAATGTTGACGTTAATGGCAATATATGTATAAAGGTAAAGAGACTATTAATTCCATTTTTAATATTAGTTCTTATAAATATATGAAAAAAGTCTGGCTTTTAAAATGTAGCCTTTTATTGATATGATTTTTATTATACAAGTGAAGAAAATTTCTGCGCCTACCTCAGAATCATTCAAGAGAGTCAAGGCGACCTCAATGGAAATAAGGGGCGGGATTATAAAAATCCAGCAGCACTGTATTTTGAGACTCAGAATCATGTGTACAGTGGGAGTATAATTTTTCCCCAAGACACTGCAATGGTTGGGTGTTGTGTATGAGTAGGAAAATAATCTCTGCAGAGAAGCTTCTCAATTCAACCCAAGAGCAACTAGCTGAAAAGAGCAGAAAAATGATGCACATTGTAAGATATCTCTTGGTTGTACAGGGAATGTTAAAAAGAAGAGGAATTGGGAGTACAATGGAAAGGGAGAGGACATAGTTAAAAATAAGGAGACATTTGGGGTAGAAAGTTCTTCCAAGAGGAGAATCAGGATGGATAAAAAACAGTTTTGGATACGAATAGTGAGAGTAGAAATTGTATTGATGGGGTGAAAACCTGGAAATTAGATTGAGAGGCTAGGGGAAGAAGGAAACTATACCAAGTAGGAAGCAAGGGAAGATGGGATGACGCTTTCCTCAGTTTCCCATGGAGAGGCTCTCATCTGACAACTCTGATGCCTCCTCACTAGAGCACACAAACACATTTGACCACTCAGGTGAAATGGACCAAGTGTTTAATCAAATGTTTCCAAAAAGGTAGCATAAAAGAAAAACAAAATTGGCTGCACTGAAAATGACTGCTCTTCTAGTTTAATAAAAATAGGGTGAATCTTCACAGTAACAGAACTTTTCCACCTCCAATACATATAAGGACATAAAGTACATTGTAGAGTTCTTCTTAAAGTTCTGTCTACCACTCTTGTGATGGTCACTTCATGGACTAATGGCCCCAGTTAACCTTACTCCAAGGACCTCAGCTAATAGGCTTCCTTGCCTCTCCAAATCCCCTTCTGTACTTGGGAAGCACAGAAGCCATATCTCATCATGCCCCATGACCTTGCATGTCCCTCGCCCCTTTTAATTTCCAGCACCTTAATCATCCTAGTCACTTGGGGTGACTCAGTTCCAAAGTCCCACTGAACCCGAAATCTCTCAGCAGTGGCTAGGTCCCATGTCAGGTGAGTGCTCTTTGGCCCCATTGAGGGGCCCAGTGCTCCAAGCCCTTCTTTTTCTCTTCACTTCTTCCCTTACCAAGCCAGGATACTGTTGCATAATGAGAATCAGCTGTGTCTGCCCCTCTATGCATGCCAGATACCATATCTGCACTATTTAGTTTCAGGTTTCAGTACCCATAAACATCTGATTCCTCCAGTGCTGTAACGACTGATCACTATGTGAAAAAGGGACAGCACCCCCGCGCTCGCCAACAGCTGCTTCTAACAGGAAAAATTTCAAGCTACAGCTGGTTCCTTTTCTCATTCAGTTATTCCACTGTTTACCCCAAGTCATTTCTTTTTTCCTTCTGTCTCAAGTGTATTCCAAGTTTCTTTATCACTCCACTGAATAAGAGTCCCTTTCAGTCTACCTTCTCTTAACTGTCCAATAATTACTTAGATTCTTACTTCCCAGCAGACATTAAAAACACCTATACCTCCTTGGCTCCCAATCTACAAATGTCTTTTCAGCTTAAACAGCTTCCACTTTCTATTACTCCTTTGGTTTTAGAAGAACTTACCCTCATTTTCTAGTTCTCCCATTCTTGTTCTGTGTCCCGTTATCCAACCCTACCATGCCACCATCTTACCCAGAAGCTTGCTCAGATAAAAAAAAAATTACCTATTTTCTTTAAAAAAAAATTACCTGTTCCCTCCCTAGTAGTTCTCTTACTTCAGGTGATCCATGTGCTCGACTGTTGCTCTCTTTCAGAAACCTTTTCTCGTTACTGCTGCCACCTTCATCTACAGTTAAAACTATCTCCCATCTTTTAAGTTTAAAAAAATCAACGGTCTAAATGGAAGCTCTGCTTCATCACCTCCTATTGTCCTCTCAGCCCAGTGTAATCTGGTTTTCAATTATACCACTCCCTTACTGTGCACTCAACGATAATTTATCCTTTAGCCCTAATCTTATTTTTTATTACAGCTTTTTTGAAGTGTAAAATAAATTGCATATATTTAAAATATATATCTTGATGAGTTGTGACACATACTCATGAAACTACTTCTGCAGCTAAGATAATGTGTATCTTTCCACTAACAAAAGTTTCAAAGTTCCCTTTCGTATACTAAATATCCCTCAATCTGTCTCTAAGCAACCATTGATCTGTTTTCGTCACTGCAGATGAATTTGCATTTTCTAGAATTTTGTATAAATGGATTCAGACAGTATGTACTTTTTTTGCCTAGCTTATTTTACTCAAATAATTATTTTGAGACTCATCCATATTGTGTATGCATCAACAGTTAGCTCTTTTAAATTGCTGAGTAACATTCCATTGTACAAATATGCCACAATTTATTTATCCACTCACCTATCTATGGATATTTGGGCTGTTTAAAGTTTGGATGTATTTTTATTAAAGCTGAAATGAATACTTCTGGGTTATTGTATGGGCTTAGGCTTTCACAAGTTTTGGGATTAAATACCTAGCAGAGAAGTTAGTATGTTGTAATGTAAATGTGTGTCTATTTTTCTTGAGTAGCCAGACTGCTTTAAAAAAAACAAACATATTTTATATTTCAATGACAAATAAAGGAAAAGTCTTTATTTCACACATCCTCAGCAATATTGGTATGTTTGTGCTTTTGCAGTTTTTTTTTTTTTGTCTTTTTGAGACAGGGTCTTGCTATGCAGTTGAGGCAGGCCTTGAGCTCACTTTTGTAGCCCAGGCTGGTCTCCAACTCACACCGATCCTCCTGCCTCAGCCTCCCAAGTGCTGGGATTACAGGCGTGAGCCACCACGCCCGTCTTTCCTTTTTTTTCTTTTTCTGGTGTATTATGACAATTTCATTGTGGTTTTGATTTACCATTTCTTTAATGACTTCATGTGCTATATTCTTTGGTGAAGTTAACATTCTAATTTTTCTTCATTTATTATTTTGTCCCTTGTTTTGTTATTATTGAGAATATTATGTGTGAGATACTGGGGAGCTAACCCCGGGATTTTTACCAAGCTACAGCCTTGGCTCCCCTACTCCTGTTTTGAGAAAGTCTTGTTAAGTTGCTAAGTTGCTGAGAGCACCATCAATTTGAGATCCCTCTGCCTTAACCTCCAAGAATACTGGTGTGGCTTACTGTTTTATTTTAGAATACTATTTTGTGGGGAAACAAACATTTATTTTAATGGAATCAAATTGTCAAGTTTACTTTTATACATCATGGTTATTCTAGACTATTTAGGAGACTTTTGCCAAATGCCAGGGCACTGAAAGTTTTTTTTTTTTTTTTTTTTTATTGTGTTCTCCTGGAAGCATTTTATTTTTATCTCTTATTTTAAAGTCTTTGATGTGTTTAACATTAATTTTTATACATAGGGTGAGATAAAGGCTTTCAGTTATGTTCCATTTGTATATCTATCTGTTTCTACACCAATACTCTATTGTGTTACTTATTAAACCTTTATAAGGTAGCTGGTTATCTGTTCTTTGTTATACTCATTTGGGGCACATATAGGGCCTTTTAATTTCTTTGCAATGTCTAGAATTTTCCTGTTGATATATATAGAGATTTCTGCTGGAATTTTGAATGGGATTATTATAATTTCGTTGATCAATTTAGAGAAAACTGATATTTTAACAATATTGAGCCATCTGATCTATAAACATGATAAATCTATTCACTTACATCTTTTAGCCGGGCGTGGTGGCTCACGCCTGTAATCCCAGCACTTGGGAGGCTGAAGCAGGAGGATCAGTGTGAGTTTGAGACCAGCTTGAGGTACAGAAGTGAGCTCAAGGCCAGCCTGAACTGCATAGGGAGATCCTGTCTCAAAAAGGCAAAAATAAAATAAAATAAAATAAAATAAAATAAAATAAAATAAAATTTTACTCAGATATATTATGTGCATGTCTTTTACATCATTTGTAAAGTTTTTCCCAAGAATTTTATATTATTCAATGATATATTTGAAATCCTTTTAAGATTTTCAATTCATTTTTTATTTGTTGTTAGGATCCAACCATTGATTTTTGAATACTGACCTTGTATCTTACAAACTTACTAATCTCACTGTTTCTAGTAGGTTATCCTTTTTTTCAGATGACTTATGATTCTCTAAAAAATGATTCTGTAGTCTGGGAATAAAAAAAATCTTTATTTCAATCTATGCTCTCTTATTTCCTTTTCACATTTCATGCTGTTGAATATGTTTGTTAGTGAAGTCTTACATTGGAGGGGTGATAGTAGACATTATTGCCTTATTCCTGATCTGAGAAGAAATGGTCTTTCAATACTCAATGTGAAATTTTATGGGTTTTCAGATTTTTACAGATGCTTTTTTAGGTTTGAAAGTATATTCTGTAGCAGTTTTGCACAGATATTTTTTACATCAGGAATTGATATTGAGTATTGTGCAATGCATTTTTTGCATGCACTGAGATAATCATATGATTTTTCCTATTGAGTTTGTTAATATGGTAAACTACATAAAGTTATTTTCAGCCGGGCGTGGTGGCGCACGCCTGTAATCCCAGCACTTGGGAGGCTGAGGCAGGAGGATCGATGCGAGTTCGAGACCAGCCTGGGCTACAAAAGTGAGCTCAAGGCCAGCCTCAACTGCATAGCGAGACCCTGTCTCCAAAAGACAAAAAAAAAAAAAAAAAAAAAAAATTA
>PVJA010018403.1:29580-40104 GCA_004027025.1 Myocastor coypus | reverse complement strand
GCAAGAGCCTCGGCTTCTTGACTTGTGGCAGGGGATGACCACAGAACCAGCCCCGCTAGGGGGCTGCAAGGCTTAAAGCGGAGGACGGGGCATGGTGCAGAGCAATGCCTGGCATGCAGGGCCTGGTCAGCCTGTGCTTGCTGTCATCCACACTACCCTCAAGGCACTTGTTATCTAAGTAAAACTCTTGCTTTACTCAGGAAGTTCCAGTGGAAGAGCAGAGCCTGCCAGTTACCGTTTAGTAAAAGTCTGGTCACACCTTACACATCCTTAGTAAACGCAAGAGGACACGCTGCTTGGAGCTTCCAACCTGCAGCTCCAAGTTCTGTTCAGTTCTAACACTGACTCACTGTACTTCCTGGAAATTCCAACAGGCCAACCACTTAAAAAATACTCTCTAGAGGGCCGGTGAGATAGCTCCGCAGACTAAGCCTCTACTTAGGCAAGCTCAGGGACCAAGGTTGGATACCAGCACCACACACAGTGCAGGCCCTGCCCCCAGGTATGCTGAGCTGGACACCAAGACTGGGCGCGGTACTGCACGCCTGTAATCCCAGCACTGGGGAGGCTGAAAGCAAGCAGAAGGATCAGTATGAGTCCGAGCTGTCCTGTAACAAATACATTTAAAAAAAAAAAAAAAAATCCTTTCTAGTCTGCATTTTTCACACGGAAGTGGCGCAAAAAAAAAAAAAAAAAAAAAAAATCCTTGAGGTGACATAAATTCTGATAACAGACGCAGCGGGGAGTCACAGGGCAGGACAGGTGCCCCGGGAAGATGAAGGGCCAAGGGGCGAGTGTCGCCCCCGCCCAGGGGCTGCCCTCTCCTGGACACATACGTCCCTGCATTAGCAGCAAGCTTGTTGCAGTTGGTTTGTCCCCAGGATGCGCAGGCAGGGAGGCTCACGCAGAATCACTCCACTCTGATCACCCAGGAGTGGAATCAATTAGAACACTGTTTGCTCACTGCCGGAATGGCACGCGGCCGGCGCTGCGAGCAGCAACAAACAAATACGTCTGCGCTTGCTTAAAAATCAATTTAAAGCCAAGGTTTCCTTTAAAAACACTTTCCGTCGCAGGGTGGTGGTGGCGGGAGGGACAGAGCTCTGTGTGGTGCCAGCTGCTGAGTGCCCCCTCCCAGGGAGGAGGCTCCGAATACCCAACACCGCAACGGAGAACAAGCGCAAGAGCCACCAACGCGTGAGACGCCAGGACCCCCGCGATACAGTGGCCCTTGGCAGAGGAAGAAGCCAGGCTCTCCAGTCCGAGGGAGCAAGGACTTCTTTCCTCAGACCTGAGAGTGGGGCTCCCCCTGCAGGGGCAACTGCCCGGAGGGGAAAGGGGAAGAAGAAGCCAGGAGATAGGTCAACACACACATTCACATACTACACACACACATACACACACCACGCACATGGGTTCATACACGTACACACATACACACTTGTATAGAAACCCATGTCTGTATACACACACTCAGACTCACAAGATGGAGCGCCACACCCGTCTACACACACATCCCTACACCCAGACACCCACTCCCAACCACAGGCACACATAGGTACACACTCACATGCATAGAGATCCACCCATAGACTCACACACGTACACATGTGCAAAGACACACACTCATGCAGAGAGCTGTAACCACCCCCACGTGCCCATCTGTAACCCATAAATACACGCCCTGCACACACAGACACCAAACCATAAACACACACCCATGCACACAGATACCTCCATGTGTAGACACTCCAGGTCACAGGTCATGGGTGGCCAGATCCCAGCGGGACTCACCTGGCTGCAGGAGGCCACATCCTGAGTATGGCGAGTGGGCCTTGGAGCGTCGTGGCCAAGCTGCTCTGAAGACAGTAAAAATGAGCTCCAGGAGCTGGTCCCCTGCTCTGGGCCAGAACAGGTCTGAAACTGAGATCGAAAGCTCGGCGGCCTATCAGAGCCTCGGAAGCCACCTCAGCGTGCAGAAGGGCCCAGAGGTGACAGCAGAAAGCAGAGCAGCCCGATGCACTGTGGAGGCCCAAGGGACCACCGCCACCCAGAACAGGGGGCTGTGGCCAGCTAATGTGGACCAATGTCAGTCATCACGGCCTTCATGTGTCACAAACAAAACACAAAGTCGGGCTTTAATGTGAAGTCCCCCAATTTTTAAAATACTGACCACTGCCTCAAAGTTGTCTTAAAGCCCTCTTGACAAAATTATAAAACCAAATCATGCTCCTAAAGAAATCCAGCTCTTCCCTCCAGAAAGAAGGGGAGGAAGAAGGGGAGGACATCAGGGGCCCTTGAGAATGGCTTTCATACTAAACAAAGGCCTGGAGAGGCCATCAGCATGGTGTCCACCTTGCTCCCCAAACCAGTGCCCTTTCCTTGGCTTCTGGCCTCCACAAGCCTGGTGCTGGTGCCCTACCCTCAACGCCCATCACCTGGGGGCTTATCTTTACTCATGCCTGTTCACCGAACAAGAGACACACAGGCAGACGGACAGACAGACAGGCAGACAGGCAGGGAGGCAGGGAGGCAGGCACGCAGGCAGGCAGGCAGGCAGGCAGGCAGGCAGACAGACCACTCACTGCTCTTCTAGGGCTTCCAGATCAACCTGATTTTCTCCCAAGAGATTCATTCTTTTCTCAAACCAATACGAGCAATGAATAGATTTTTTAAAAATGCATGACTAAATCTGTATACACACACCACATAACTAGTACATAGTTTGATTTCCACAATTCCAACACCGAGTGCAGGGGTGAGAAAAGCCACACAGGAAAGACAGGCACGTGGGGCTGTTATTAAGACAGTGACCTCAAAGCCTGAAGCCAAGCCCGAGCTCTGTACCCTGCGGTAGCCCAGCTGCACCCACAGGGCAGCTCCCTCCGCCTCCCTGGGATTCTGCCCTCCCACCCCCATGCTGTGAAGCAGCAAGGCTGAGCCTCGCGCTCTGAAGCCGCAGTCCCCATGGTGGGTCTCATCGCGAAGCAGTGCGCTCTGCGGGCACCGAGCTCTTGATACTGCGCTGAGACGCTGCTTGCTGGATGCACACACATTGCGGAACCCAGAAGGCAGGGCAAAGGCACGCACTGCGCTCCTGGGTGTAGGACACGCACTTGCTGAATTCCTTCCTGTTGAGAACACCAAGTACTGCCATGTGCCGGGCAGAGAGCAGGAGCCTGGTGGTTGGCAGCTACCATGGTCTGCAGCCAACCACCTCCCTAATCCAGAGATTAAAAATAGCCTCTGGTCCAAAATGGCCCGCAGCTGTGTTTGCCTTGGTCTGCGCTGTGGGCTTTGTTCAGTTTTGTTGAATCTGAGCTAAACTATCAAATCAAAGTGTTACACACAAATACTGTACTGTTTTGCCTTAAAAAGGAGAAGTTTAGCCAAAATTGAGAAATATGCACCGGCCACCCCTACAGAAGGCAGGTCCGCCTGGGTTCCCCAACTTTCACTCTGTCCCTCTCTTCACTCCCTAGGATACCTGCCTGGTCCTGACGAATATTTCCACCATGGCCCCTGGATTAGCCAAAGCAAAAGGGAGCCCTTCAGACCGCTGGGCAGTGGAGACTCTGCAGGGAAGGAGGGCTGCCCTGAATGAGCACGCATGGATGACTCCAGAGTTGCCTTATCCACAAAGATAAATATTTGCCCGGCCATACAGGAAGCTAAAGTACCTGGAACCACTCAGAGGAAGGGTGCAGTGGGAATTTAAAGGCAAAAATGAATAGAAAAGTAACCAAGTGAGCTATTTTTCCCCCTTTACAATTCATGAAGCTTCTTACGGTTGATTTACAAACCCTTATTTTGAAACCCTTCTCTCCTGCCAGTTCCAGTTCCCGCCCTCCCATGAGAAGTTGCATTGTGGGGAAGGAAATCAAAGGAGATGGGGCTGGGGCCGGGAGGCTCTCTCCCCGCCGATCGAGTGTGTGCAGTTTGAAAGCCCGACCTTCCTTATCTTCTGGATGGAGACGATAAGATTTTCGTAGTTCCCAGGGCTGCTTTGAGAAGAGAATGAGGCAATGCAAGAAAAGCTCACTAGCCAGCCATCTACAGGGAGTCTGCTTCGGGCACTTTTATACCCTGACCCTGGATATAAACCCTGAGCAATTACAGCATTTGTTTGCATTACTGCTGTGCCCTCGGGGATTTCATCAGTGTCTGGAACAGGGTAGGCGTTCGATGAGTATTCCTTGATTAAAAAATAATATGCATGCATTGGCAGCTGGCCTGACGCAATAGACAACAGCTAAGTGGGCAGGAAAGCCACAGGGAGCTGTGCCATGCTCAGAGTTTAACCACAATCTCCCATTCTCTTTTGACTTCAAGAACCAAATCTCCGTATCTGGTCTCTTCCAGGTGACCTTGTCCCTGGGTAGAGATACCCCTGAGATGCATTCTACACTCAACAGGAGCAATGCTTCATAGAAAGGAGACTGCCTTCATCTGCTCTGCCCCAGGGTCATGGGCTGAGTGGGTACCAGCAGGGTACTTCCTTCTCACCGCCCTGCAAGGTGGGCACTATTGTAAGGCCAAATCACAGACCAAGAAACTGAGGTTCTCACTAATGTACCAGCCTCCCTAAGACCGCAGTAGGTGGTACGGGCTGCTTGGGAGTCTAGTCCTTCCACTCAGTGCAGAGATGTCATGCATCCCTGCTGGAATGAAACAGAAGTGTTGAAGCGGCCTTCCATCATTCTGGGTTTCTCTCTCTTCTATGAATTCTGTCCCCTCTGTCTCAGTTTCTCCTTGTTGTGACAAAAGATCAGACACACAGAGGCTGAAGGTGGGAGGCTTATTGTAGCTCACGGCTTGCAGAGGTTCAGTCCATACTCGGCTGGCTCCAAGGCAGGGCGGCGTGGCAGAGGACAAACAGCCCCCATCAGGGCAAGCAGCAGGCCCCCTTTCCCCTTTTATTCCATCCGGGATACGAGCCTATGTTTGGTGCTACCCACACACAGAACGATGCCACACCACTACGCCCAGTGGAGTGGCCAGCATCACACACCCCATGATCCATCAGTCATCCTCGAAAGTCAACCCTCATGAGCACCGAGCTTCGGGGAGACCTTGAGATACAAGCCGTAACACTCTTAGCATGGCGGTGGGTGAACACAGTACTGCTGAGTCAGCCCCACACCTCGTTCTCTCCCATGACAAGAGCACGTGGCAGTGTAGACCAGGCAAGTCACCCACCATCTAGCCATATCCAACCATCCCCAGTGCCAGCTGCACTACAGAGTAGCATGCTGTGGGCTTAGTCACTACTGGTAGGGCCTGGGGGAGGGTGCGCCTGTCTTAGAGAAGGCAGAGTACTCCATGCATGGGCCCACTGGAGTTGGCGTGCTGCTAGTCCCAGGGTCTCGGCCCTCTGGGCACAGAAGTGCAAGTCCAGCAGATGAAGATGTGTAGTGCCAACTAAGAGGCACAAATTTGCTGAGAGGCACACAAAGGAATATGAGCGTCGATGGCTCTGCTCACAGAGCAGGATACGGTCCAGTCCTGTCAGTCAAAGGCCAACGAGATAGCTCAGCAGCATAAGCAGCTTCCTGGCAAGTGCAAGATCCAGGTTTGATTCCCAGTATCACAAAAAATAAAATAAATTAAATTTAAAAATCCTAACATCAGTCAAATACGGATGAAATCAACACCCTTGGAATGCCACCAGCCAACAGAGTGACAATCTCCTTTGTCTTTGGATCTGACTGAGACCCTGGACCCATGGGCTCTGGTCTCACCTATTTTCCCAGTCTTTGCCAGACCTTGTCTCAGAAATGTACAGGGATCAGCAGTTTCCTTTGGGCCCAGCTCCAGCCTGAGAAGCCGCTACCTGGTGCTCATGACTGACGGGGTCTTGGCAAACTCCAGCCCTGACAATTGGCTTCTGCGTGACATCTTTGGATTTTCATAATGCTTTGGCCCAGTAGATAAGAGCATCTTTCAGAATAAATTCAGTGGAACGGAATTTCACGCCAGGGCTCATTTTCTTTTCACATATGCGTAAAGGGTCTACTTCCAAGGATCAGGATCATAACTTTTCTTTTTTTTTTTTTTTTTTTTGTGGGACTGGGGTTCAAACTCACGACCTTGCACTTGCCCAGCAGGCACTTGTGCCTTGGAGCCATCTCCCCAGCTCCTGGATCATAACTTTTCATAGGGGAGCGGCCTCTGGCATCTTCGAGGCTGCAGCCCTACTCTCTGCTGTTTCACAAAACCCTTCCCACAGAAGCCACCAGACCATGCGTCGTGGCCAAGTGTACTTAGAAACACGGAAACACGGCTGGGTGGGCACTCTCGCTTACGTATTTCTTCCCTTCTCTCCCATCTCTTCCTCTCTTGCTGGAGGATTTTCTCCAGGGAAAAGACTGCTGGTAGGATCAGAAGGAGCCCCCCTCATAAGGTCCTCCTTACTTCAGATAACACCACAAGTCCATGGAGTGCTAAGTGGGGCTCTTCTGTGATCTCTTCCTCTCCAGGAGAAATGTAATGTCGCTAAGATCTGAGTTCATGGCCACAGTCTCTGTCCATAAAGCAGGGTGCAAGAAGAATGTTCCAAATCTAGCATCCACCCCTTCCAATGGCACTGTTCTCTCTTGGTCTCTCTATCTCCCAAGAGAGTGCTGGTTTGAGTCCCCAGTCCCAGGACTCAGGGTAGGCACAGCTAGATGCCCTGAGGAATTCAGCCAGTACGACATGCCAAGTTGGCAAGGGAGAAGGGATATTTTCAAACACAGGCAGGCATGTGAAGGAGGATGACGGTGCTGTCTGTGGGGACAGCACGCACACAGAAGCACACACAGACAGGTCGGTTCAGATCTCAGCTTGGATACTCCAAGCAGGCAGGGCGTGACCCTCAGCCTTTTGAGGGTGTGATCCTTAGCCTTCTGGGGTCCCTGCTTCCTCCTCTGTTAAAGGAGATTGAACTGTCATGGTTAAATGAAAAGACACATGTCCGACCGTGCACATGAGCCCACCCTTCCTTTCCCAGTCTCCTTTGCTCGGGCAGCTCTGCCCATGCTCTGATGGGCGCCCAACCTCTAAGTCCGCTTGTCCACGGGCAACTGCTCCCTGTCATGTCCCAACACGTGCCCCAAAGCGCCCACCCTCCTCCCGCATGCACCTGCTCACCCTGCTGTGTGCCCCACACCACTACTGGGACCACCTTCCCGCAGTTCACGGTGTCAGAAGCCTGTGCGCAGTCCGCCCTCTCCCTCACCAGGTCTTCCACAGTCTGCTGCGTCGTTTCTGGGATACACCCCTGTCCCCTTCCTCGTTTTGACCCCCTAAGTCACTCCAGGCCACGACCTTCTTACAATATTCTCAGTGTTCTGCATGTATTTGTTCTTGTCCCCATCCAACCCATTCTGTAACGCCATGAGTAGAGCAATTTTCTAAAAGTTCAAGTCACAATAAACACTGCCTTGCTTGGGAAAAAAAAAAATCTTCAGTGGCTCACTACAGCTCTCGGTGTCACACGCGATCTATTTGCCTGCGGTGGATGGCGGAGCTCCTGGTTGTCTGTTTCCACCCTTCTTGTCCCTCTGCCTTTTGTTTTAAGGTCCAGGCCGATGAATGTGTCTCCTGAATATACCTGCCCATTCCTGCAAGTCTCACCTCTGTCCCCTGGTTCCCTTTCTCTATTTCTCCCGCCTTCTCTGTCTCTGTGTGCGCATCTGTGTGTATGTCGCTGTCTCTCTTTGTATCTCTGCTCTTATCTCTCTTTCTCTCCTGCTTTGTCTGTCACTCTCACTTCCTCTATCTCTCTCACCCTCACTGCCTCTCTTCCTCTCTCTCTCTGCCTCTCTCTGCATCTCTCTGTGTCTCTCTGTATTTCTGTCTCTGTCTCTCTCTGTGTGTTTCTCTCTCCTGTCTCTGTCACTCTGTCTCTCTTTGTCTGTCTCTGTCTGCCTGTCTCTCTGTCTCTGTCTCTCTGCCTGTCTCTCTGTCTCTATCTCTCTCTGCCTCTGTCTGTCTGTCTCTGTCTCTCTCTGTCTCTGTCTGTCTGCCTGTCTCTCTGTCTCTGTCTCTGTCTCTGTCTCTATCTCTCTCTGCCTCTGTCTGTCTCTGTCTCTCTGTCTCTCTGTCTCCACCCCCTGCTGCCTGCTGCTTGTCTTTCACCTATTTAATTAACATCTCCTCTGTCTCTGCCTATATTGCAGCCCCACTATGGTAGCCACAGCTCAGTGTATATGTATGATAAACGCGTCAATAATTCGATACTTAAAAGTTTCCAGACACGGCAGGAGCAAGTGTCTAGACAACGGCTCCCTAAGGGCCTTTACTGTGTTTGCTTCTGTAAACCTTCTCATAATGTGGCGGAAGCCTGCAGGGAGGAGGTGGGAGAGAGGCTTCAGGTGGCATTTCCTCTTGTCTATGGTGCCTCCCTCCCCGCAGAAGCAGCTGGGCAGAAAGCTAACCGGCTTCTGAAATCAAAAGTTGTTGCAACTTCCCCCAAGGCAGTTTTCTCTTATAAAGCTGAAGTTTGCTACCATAACTCCTGGACCTCACAGGACCTCGCCTAGGCTCAGAGCAGCTCCGTATCGGGCAGCTCGCTGTCAGAATGCACCGCAGGTCTAAGACGGAACTGGGGACCGAAGCAAGCACCGTGGCAAATGGCACCAACTCTGCCGCCCAGCCTCCCAAGCACTGCGGTGCTGGTCTGTCTTTTCCAATATGAATTTTGTGATCCTGCAGCAGAGCAGATGTGGGTCCTTGGCTACTCTGGCACATCGTAACCCTTCTAGCACGATACTGTCCCCGTTGGCTTCCTCCCTGGCTTTTGCATGAGTTAAATCCCTCTGGAAACTTTCTCCCACAAGATGTCCCACAAGAAAGACGCCTTGCCGTCTTTCTCCCTCGAGCTCATCTTATAGGTTCCACATGTCCGGAACACACAAGAGAAACTCTATCTTCCTTTGTCCTCCATGGAATTACGCAACCCTTCCTTGTGTTACTCCTTCCCTGCACCGTTTCTCCACAGGGAGAACACAAAGTAGACCCGAGCCTGCAGCATGCGGACGTCTGAGCTTGGACCAATGTAACACAAGACCACAAAATGGGTTGGGTTTACACACAGTTATTTCTCCCCACATGAAGGTCGGAAGTCCAACATAAGGTGTCGCAGCTTGGGAAGGTTCTTGGCGAGGACCTCCTCCCCCGGCCTGTCCTCATAGGGTCTCACAGCTCTCCCTGTCCTTATAAGGTCACTACTTATATTCCCACTTACATCCCAACAAGACCATAAAACCTGGTGCTCCACAAATGCATGGTAAATGCATGCACAACTTGACACTCAAGGTTTACCTAGACATGGCGGACGCTGTTCACTTCTGCAAACCTCGTTCTCGTAATCTGGTGGAAGCCTGCAGACAAATGGGAGAGAACCCCGCCTGCACCCTTTCTCTACTGGGAGTCTTCAAAGTGGCTAGATGCACGACACTCAGGCCACCACATCTAAGCCTCTCCTTCCCAGTACTTTCAGGTTGGGAGGCAGGTCTCTATCTATGAGCCTGGAGTCCTACAGGCGTTCAGTCCACCTCACCTGGGTAGTCCCTCAGTCTCTCTGAAATCTGCTTTCTTCTGCTGGAAGGTAAAAGACAGGATTTCCTCACGGATCGCCACGACGGTACATGAATGCATGTGTAATGTAGCTCACACTCAGCTGCCACTCACTTCACATAATAATGAGGTGGTGCGAATTATCCTGCCAGTGGCAATGTTGCACTGAAGGGATAGAATGTCTCCTCAGGAAACGTTTGTTGATTGAGGGAGCGGATAAAGGCTCTGATTTTTCTCAGAACAAGAAATTGGGGGGAAGAACCACACTCGCCACTTCCCTTCCGCCTCCACGGCACACGGATGTGGCTAAGCCCTGAGCAATCCATCTTCCGGGAAGGCTTGCCCGCAGCCCCGGTTCGTGGAGACGGCAAATCCTTCCTCATGGATTTAACAGCCAGTTTCGAGGAGGAGGTCCGTGCCTAGGTCCCGATGAACTATGCTCAGGATGGAAGCCCTGAGACGTGTGCGTGTGTGGTGTGCATACGTGTGTGCGTGCATGCGTGTGTGTGTGTGCATGTGTGTGTGTGTGTGTGTATTCAGTGGAGTATTATTCAGCTCTGAAGAACAAATCATTTCACCCATTACGTGAAAACAGCTGGAGAACTGTCACGTTAAGCTAGTAAGCTGGTCCCATGAAGTTAAAAATTTCGGGCTTCCTCTTATGTCAATAACCTAACAGTAACAAGGCAGAAGGACAAGGATTGTGTGTCCACTGAAATAAAACTTCTGAGTCAAAATGAATACACGCAACCATGTAAATGCGTTAACAATTAAATGACGTTAGGAGCTGGCTCTCTGAACAGGAGATGACATTTTCAGGGCCCGGTAGTCACACACGAGTAGCAGCCACCATTGTGGATGGCAGAAGCAGAAACGATCTCTATCATCACAGACATTTCTACCGGGGCAGGGCAGGGTGGGGCGGGGCGGGGCGGGGCGGGGCGGGGCGGGGCGGGGCGGGGC